>VWPW01003430.1:93406-392746 GCA_013389825.1 Crypturellus undulatus | reverse complement strand
AGGCCCCGCCGCCGCCTCCGCCGCCGTCACGAGGCGCCGCCGCCCGGTGAGTGCGCGAGGCCGCCGCCTCGGGGCCGCCCGCGACGCTCCGTTACGTAAAGGGAGGCCCTGCGGCCTGCGCGGGCCCGCGGGCCTTGGGAACATTCGTGACGCCTGAAAATGCGTCCCGTGGTCCCCCCCGCTGCGCAGCCCGAGGGTGAAACGCAGTCCCCAGAACCGCGAAAAATCGCGTTTGGGCAGGGGCTGCCGTGTCGCTCTCCGCCGCGTTCGGCTTGTTCCCGCAGTGCTGCGTTACCTAATGTGCTCAGACTCTCCTTGCTCTGATTTCCCTGTAAGATGCACAATTGTAAGTGTCGTGAAACTTAGACGTGCTGTGACGCACGTCGGCCAACCTGCGCCGTTTGGGGTAGCAATTACTCGTTTCAGCCCTCGGATTAAAGATGTTGGAGTAAAACACTTTGGGGAGGTGTTACTCAAAACTTGTTTCATCTCCTTTCCAAAGGGAACGAGGTGTAAACTAAAAATGCACCGAATGAAAGTGCTTTGCAGGGTAATGACTCACTAAGAAACAGAGCATGCAGAATTAACTCAAATGTTGGGAATATGATTCTTTCGTGCAGCACGGCTTTACTCTGTTTTCTGCTTCTCCTAGACAGTTGATACACTTGATCAAAATTGGTGTTGCACAGGCTTTTCGTAAGACTCATGGAACTGATAACTGAGGAACTGCTAATTTTGCTATATTACTTTATTCTTCTGAAATAATTATGTACCAGATCTCAAAGTTGTGCAGGAAGTGCAAAAATTGGAGCTGCCAACTTTTCCCCCATACCAATGTAGGGAAAGAAGACACAGAATTAATTCTCCAATTATTTTAATATGTTATCATGTTAATATGTTATCATGTGTGCCTTAGCTAATACTGGGTGCAAGTAGCCTTAGTCTTAATGCAAGATTTTTTTTGGTTCTGTTTGTCTTAAGTTCTGAAACCATGAGTAGAATACACTTATAAATGAGAACTTTATTGAAGAGGATTAAAACTCTTTGAACAACTCTGTTTCCTCCTAACGTTTTTAAAAGAGCATGCACATGCACACCAAGATATCCACAAAAGGGAGATTGCAGGTGTTTCTCATTCATGGAAAGAACATCTTGTAATGTGAGCTGGAGAGGAACACTTGCACACAGGTGACTTTTCCAGCTCTTTCTCTGGCCTGATGTATGAACTTGGGCAAAGTCGTTCATTGTCCTTTTCCAGACCGTGGTTCCACAACCTAATTCTGCGCTGTCACCAGTGGGAACTGGTGTTCCCTTACCATTGGTGATGTGCTGCAATTCTAAGTTAGTAAGGGTAGAGGGGAGGAAAAAGAAGACTCAGCAACTCTCTGCCCAACGAAACCCAACAAAAAGCAGAGTTCTGCCAACCTACTTAGCTGACCTGGCTTATTTCAAGAGTTTGGAGTGGCACAGCTGGCCCAAAGCAGGGAATGGCATTGCTGCAAGGAGAAAGTGTAGCAGGCCTGTGTAAGCATCGACTCAAGCGGACTCAAGGCAAACCTATGCTCTGTTATGAGCAGAGGGGTATTTATTTACCCTCCGTGAGAATCAGCGACCTATTTTGAAGTCTTGGAAGAATGGAATGAGTGAAGTTCATACAACCTACAAGTATCGAATGCAGTGTGGGAAGTGCAGTTTTAGACTTCAGGAAGTCTTGGATTCTGACAGTATGTGCCGCTTTATTTAAAATAATTTTGCAAAAGTTGTAATTGTACAAAAGGCTTAAGTCTTGACAGAATCCTCATGCAGCTGAGTCTTTAATCAGTGTCAGTTAATTGAGAGCAGAAGTGTTTGGAACTATATCCTTATTCAGCAGTGGAACTGACTTTTTAGATTATGAGCTACTGGAGTTTAGGTGTTGCTTTTTATTTCTACTAAGCTTTGACTGGAAAGCAAATGGGTGAAACGCAAAAAATTACTAGGATGGTAATTAACTTTATGCCTGTTAAGTAGTGAGTGAGTCTTTTGTATGGTTTCATAGCAAACAAATAGCCTTCCTAAACTGATCCAGGATGGATTGGTTTAAATGCTTTAATGTTTTAGAATGAATCTTCTCAGTTTGAAGAATGAAAATGTTAGTGGATTGCATTATGTCTGCTTTTGGCAACGTATTTATTGAGGGGGATGTTCTTCCCCAACTCTTGTGATAGAATTCTGTAATAAATAACCACAAAGTAGCATTCAGTAGGCCTTGTTCTCACAGTTTTTTCCATGCAACTTTGAAAATAAATAGTGAGGAAAAAATACACCTGTTACAAAGAAATGTGCAGTTTAGTGCTGTATAGTGTTTTTTTTTTTTGAATGTACTTGTGTAAAATAATTCTGGAAAATAAAAACTTGGTCTTGGAAGAGCGAAATATGAACCATTTACACTTTCCAAATGTTCTTCAGTAGTCTGTAATGAGAACATCTGCAGTAAGTGTGGTTACCTGCACTTCAGCTGAAAGACTATTTAGCTGATTTTGTGTAATTTATATGCAGTTGACTGTGTGCAATTTATATACAGATGATGCACAGTAGACATTTATTTACATACCATTAACATGAGGACGCTTTGGAGTGGATGCCACTGAAAAGGTTGAAAACCATGTTCCCTTGGGTTCAGTTTGTACTAGTTCCCCAGTGTTTAATGTGGACTTCAAGCATTACAGAAGAGTGGACTGCAAGGTTCCATATTTCAATATAATAGATGCCCTTCCAAGTACAGTTATGGTAGGGACGGAATGATTGCAACCACTGGGTAATGCTGTGTAATTATATTTGCATATGTCGGGTCCTTCACAGAAGATCTAAAAATAATTATTTGTAATTAATATTGGATCTGAAGCTTTGTCTGCATTAGGAGAACTTGCAAATGTGCTTTTTTTTTTTTTTTTTTTTTCCCTTCCTTTTTGTTGCCATTCAAAATGATGGCAGGGCTACAGGGCCACAGCAGATTGCAACTACAGCTCCTAATCAATGCAGAAATTGTGAGGGGGAGCATGAGTGTATTTGTAATGATACAGAGTTGGTGAGGGAGCCTACTTTAGATCTGGATGGAAATATACAGCTATCTCCAGTAGGACTTCTATTTCATAATTTGAACATGCCAGTACTGCATTGAAGTTTGGACCTGTCCTGAGTTTTGTAAGCTTAGAGGCAAAGAAGTCAGCTTTGAAATGGAGGTAGAGACAGGACTGAGAAAGGAATGCAGGGAAGATCAGAAGAGGAAGGACTAAAAGTGGTCAAGTAGATGAAAGCCTTTGTGTAGAAAGGAGGATATGTAAAATATGGAGAGAGGTGGGGGGAAAAAGCCTTACTAGGATGAAATACTGGAATGACATAAGTTGACTGTTAAAGGCTCAGATGTAATACTCTAAATTCTAATGTCCTTAAAGAAGGACATTTAAAGAAGAATGGTTTGTTTTGGGCTATTTCCAAAGAGATTTGTGCTGAACTGCTTTTCCATGTTGGTCAGGTAATTAAAGCTGCTTTGGTATATAAAATATGCATTAGATTATATAAAACAAATGCTGCTTTGGGGAACTCTCTTGGTATTAGGCAATATAATGACAACTTGTTTTTAATTTATTTTGTTGTTCTGTGATGTAATCAATTATGACACTGCAAATAAAAGCAGTTCTACATAGGTTATTTTAGCAGTTGTACTTAGGTTTTAAAAAAATCTGTTAAATTGATGAATCTTTAATTCTTGTACATTGAGTTTGAGTTGGTATGGTTTAAATTCCTAAATTCTTTATGTTGCACAAATCTTTCTTTTGAATCTGTTGTGGCCTATTAGATACCGCTAAAAATCCTGCCACGGAGCTGTTCCTAGTACTGTTCATTTTAACAAACTGCTACATACTGCTTGTTTTATGTACTTACTTAACTGAGGTTTATTGGGGAAAGAAGATAGGCTTATAAACTGAGATTCCCATCAGACCACATTCAGTGATTAAACTAGCGTACTAGTGCAGATGTAACTATGAAGTTTTTACTTCATAAAGTTTGTATTTACAAAATTTTGTAAAACGGTCATGTAAACTGCTTGGCATTCTGTTTTGTTAGGTAGGCTTGGCTATCACAAGGTACAGATGGAGAAGTAACTCAAATACTCGGTATTAGCGATTGATAAGAAAGTCTGGTTTGATAGTGTGTCCCTGTCTTTCCATCAGAGGCCATTTCTAGTGAAAAATTGGCACTTGTAATGAGAAGAGGTGGATCTGTAAATATACGCAAAACCCAAGCAAGAGGGATTAAAATGACAGCCATCTAGCACGTGGTGCTTATAACTGCCATGCAGTTATTTCTAATCTATAACGAAAGCTTGCTAGAAAACCTTGAAAAAGCATCTTCAATACCCTCTCGCTTGCCTTGGTGTTTACATACAAGGCTTGCTTTGAGCACTGGAGGTTCAGTTTTATTCCTGCCAGCGATGCTAATTTTAGGTGCCTTCTTGGGGTTTGAATACATAATTCAGAAATGACTGGACCCAGCTGCCAACTTGTCATATGCTCCTGGAAAGTTAACAGCAGTAAATTACTTAATTAGCTTTCTAGTACAGAATATCTTTTTCCACTTAGTTCTGTAATAATTGAACTGCTGATGGTGCTGGTAAAGGACTGAAATCTCAGGTTTGTAATGCCAGTAGTATAAGAATGTGAATATTTGCATCTCTTGGCTAGATGATTAAAGCAAGAAATGGGATGAGACCCAGAATGATAGGAGATGTGCACAGATGGAGAATCTAGATAGTGTGGACTGCTGCACTCAGTTTGTGGATTTGTGTTCCATGGCAGCACTTAGGGATGAAACCTGTGAAATTATGCTTTACAACAGGGAATATTTTGTACTTGAGAGATTCTATATCTGAAAGTTCATGGTGCTTTGAAACTTAATTCTGAAATGACTCTGTCTTGCTTTGTAGCTGTTGGTATGGGTAGTAAAATTACATTGTATTTCTTTCATTTCTAGTTCCATGTTGCTGCTGACAATTCAGGATTTCCCTGTACTGGAGTAATTTTTTTTCTCTCCCTGATTTAGTTACTGAAATCATGAATCCTGTATATAGCCCTGGATCTTCTGGGGTTCCCTATGCAAATGCCAAAGGAATTGGTTATCCAGGTAAGCAACACCAGATTTCAGTGAATATGGTTTACTTTGACCTCTATTGTAATCAAGAAGAAATGGTCAAATAATAATGGCTTCCCACGTGATAGTTTTTTTGAGTGAGATTTTAAGAATCATATAAACTGTTCTGAGTGTTCTTTAATAACTCTTCTAAAGTATCTCAGGAGCTCTAATGATTTCCTTCTGCAAAAAACAAAACCAATCTATTTCTGTCTCTTTGGCTGACACTGTTAACCTTTCTGCTCTCATTTTTGTTCATCAAATACTGTATTTTGTCTGCTGGAAGTATGTCTAGTGTGTATAAAAGTATTTTAAAATTTGTGCTTCATATTAGGTAGGGTACTTTCTTCCCCTTCTTTTTCCATGTTTCCTCTCCTAAAATTTGGCTCATAAATGAATTTTCTTTACTGTGAAAACCCAATATATAGGATTATGAACTTCCTGTGTTTACAAACTGCTTTACAAAACTAAGTTAACATATAGTCATGAGCTAAATAACCTGTTTTGTTAGGAGTAATTGCTATGGACCTGGGGCTTTATAGAAAAATACAAGTGTTTCAAATGTGAACAATAGTTCAAAACTAGTAACTTTGATATATATGACACCAAATAAATGGTCATTACGTTTTATGTGTAGAAATTGACATCTTTCTATGTTGACACCAAAATGTGGCAATAACCCTGTCTGATATGTTACTCCAAACTATAAAAACAGTAATATGAACAAGTTGCTGAAAGATTAAGCTATGATTATTTCAGCACTTTCAGTTATTCCAACCTAGCAAACTTCATACATTTCAACTGTCTTTTTCCTGCTGATGATATTTGAGACCAGTGTTTCACAGTGTTAGATTATCCATAGTGTTTTTTTTATTCTGGTATAGAAGATTTTATCTATTGTTTTGCTGTTGTGAATCACGTGCAGTTGAGTGTCACAATAAGTTGGTCAAACTGGTAAGCTTGTCTGATACAGAAGCATAATAACAAATCTGTGTCAAATGAAATGAGCATTTTGGAGTGCTTATGGTACTCTACACTTGTGATATCTCTTACATGGGAAGTCAGTCACTGAGACTTTTTTTAGGGATTTCATTATTTCTGTGTAAAAGACTATTAGTGCATTTCAGTCAAAAAGATGTGCAGTGGGAATCATTGAGAATAAAACTTAGCTAGACTATGCAGTTAGCCTAGAAAATAACTTTGACCCCTTCTTTCTTCTAGCTGGCTTCCCAATGGGCTATGCAGCGGCTGCTCCTGCCTATTCTCCTAATATGTATCCTGGGGCAAATCCTACCTTCCAAGCAGGTATGTGCAAACTGTACGTCCAAGCAATAACCTGAGACTCAGAAATTATTAAAACCGAGACTGAGGAAGAACTACTGGGGTTTATGGTAACACGTGTGCTGTGGGATAAATTTTACAGTACTTTGAATATGAGTCAAAGAATCATCTGATAAATTTTAAATGAATATAACTGTGCCTTGAGATGTGTTCTGCTGAGTTCTTCTAGCTGTTGTCTCTGCATTTCAAACTTAAATGCTTGTGCTGTGTGCTTTCTTTCACCACTTCTTCCTTGACTTCACTTGCTTTCCAACCTACCAGTTATTTCTAGGTTTCTGACTTTTTAAAAATTTTTATTTGTCTGCCTGGCAGGTTTCTTGAAAATTCATTCTTTTATTATTTTCTTAGATTATATCTCTTTCTAAATTCAGTTTGCTGCCTGCTTTTTACTGTTAGAATTGTCAATCAATCTCAAATTGATTTTCCGAAAAGCTCGGTTGCTGGGCAAAACTGTCTTTTCCATAGTGGGTTGTGTGGAATGATACAGGTAATTTTGTTTACATGCTTCTGAAATGAGGGAAAGGGAATGTGAAATCCTTAGAAAACGGAAAGTCAAAGAATAGTTATGAGAGAGTTATGCTAGTCATGAAGTCTTAACATCACTCACAGTTGTGTATACTTCGGTATATAATTAGAGGTCTTTTAAAGTTGTATCATGCAGTAGTATTTGAATGTGCCATGACATTGCCATTTGGAATGGGCATCTTTTTACAGTTATTTTTTTAAATTTGTCTATATTTGAATAATCACATGGTCTATTTTACTTTTAATGCCTTTTGTCAATGAAAGAGAGAGGAAAAATAAGTGAGAAGGCAGAAGACTTCTAATACAGATGTAGCACTTCACAAGAAGCAAAGTTTAATTGCCTGTGCAGTTGTATTGGTGGATTGGATTTTAAAATGAGAGAGGGATTTGCTGGAACTATAGTTTGTAGTTCAGTGCTAAAGCTATGTGGCCAGCACTTTGAAACTTACTGGGTGGGGTGTTTGGGTTTTTTTTTTCTTTTTTGTTTGTTTTTGCTCTTTGTCTAGATGCAAGTACCTCCCCATGCTGCACTAAAGGTTATTTCCCTAGCATGGCCTATTTTTCAGTTAATGGAGGAATCTAGTGCTGTGTTGGCTTGTTTTGGTGTGTTTGAAGGTTTGAAAATGTTATTAAAACAACATAGTAAACTCATTTTCTCAGTTAAAAATGATAATTTTCTGCATGATGAGTGGAGTAAAATTGAAAAGCATAGTCCTGCAAAAAGAATAAAGGTGATCTGCTGTCACACTCTCTATACAGATTTTTCTCTGTCCTATCATAGAAATAGTGTTGTAAATGCTATATGGTTTCAGATCTCTTCTCAGTATTGAAGTCAGAACATTATAGCCTCAGGTGTTCTTTTTAAAATGAACTTCATCTCTATTTCTGTAGTCTCCCTTTTATATAAATATATAATTAACAAGTGCTTTTAATTTCCTTCTTCTGTTGTTCTGTTACTAGTTAGTACTGTTCTAGCTAAAAAGTTTTATCGTGTTCTAAATATATGAACTTTAGATTTGACTGATTTTTAAAGCTGACAGAATCCTTATACATATACTTCACCATGTCAAATTAATTCTTAAAACTAATTCTTTCTCTGCAGACTATGTAACATGTATTCATTATCCATACAGTCCCCATGCTTAGTTTCTAAAGCAGCTGTCAATGTCTTCCATTGCTTAAGTGGGATTTCTTCTTAGCATAGAATTGAACTTCTGAAGTAGCTGCTTTTGCAAAGGTTTTAAAAGCTAGGCAAAGAGTAACAAAAGCAAAGATTTATCAAACAACTTTAAAGATACTTTTTTTTCCTATTAAATGCATATAATTAACAGCTGTTAAATATATTAAATTTACATGTAAGGATGGCTGTTACCAATGTCTTGTGAGTTAAAGTAATGCTTAAAACTATTCTCTTAATTTTAGGACAAATCTCTGTCCCTACTATGCAATAATTGGAACTGGTTCAGTAAGTTTAAGGGAAATCTATGTACAAAATCACATGCAGCTCTAGGGTTTTGAAGAATAGCTGCTTTTGTCAATGTGGATTTTTTTTTTTATTTTTTAAGGGGAGGGAGAAAATTGCCAGACTTCTGGACTTAATTTCTGTAATACCTATGGGTGGCTACTCCAAAGTTGGATGGTGGCTGCTTTGCATCAGTTTTAGGAGATCTGTGTTTGGAGGCAGGAGCAGAGGTTTACTTGCTTAGAATGCTGTGACTTAGTGCGGAGGGTCCACATGAGCCATGAGATCATTCCAGCACGGAGCAGCAGTGCAGGCTCTGGTTTTGACCTTTTCTCAGAATAGGTCAGGGCTCCTCTCTGCTGCTCTCAATTTCTTCACGGGGGGTAACGCTGATTCTGCTTTTGTGTTCCTGCTCTAAGCCTTAGTATAATCGTATAATCAAATGTTACAGACAGACTGGTACCAGAGTTATATGAAAGATCTAAGTTTGCTACGGGCTTTGAGGGTAGCCTTCTAAATACTCGCATACAACAAGAAGATTAAGACACTGAAGAAAGTTGCTACCTTAACTTTATTAAGTAATGTACTGACACTTATTTTTCATATTTTTAATGCAGACTTAACTTTGTTTCAGGTTACACACCAGGCACCCCATATAAAGTATCCTGTTCACCCACCAGTGGTGCAGTGCCACCATATTCTTCATCGCCAAATCCCTATCAGACTGCTGTGTACCCAGTTCGAAGTGCCTATCCACAGCAGAATCCGTATGCACAGGTAAATCCACAAGCCCCCCAAACCTTTCTGCTGTTCGCATAGCATTTTGTTTTCAAGGTAATAATTATTTGAACTATTAGTCTTATATTCCCTTTATTTCTTTATGAGAATGTTTCATATGGTCTGTTTGCCTGCATTTACATTTCCTGTCTCAACAGGACTCTATATCATTGAGAAGTGTTTGCTCTTCAAAAAGATAGTAGATTTTTAATAGATAGCAGTTCTTGAAATGAGCGCTGGAAGCTGCTGCCACTGTTTCCTGATCTTGTTTTGACAAAAATTGATGTAAGCTTACTCTGAAGCCTCCGTTAAGATTCAGAGAAATACTAACTCTCATAATAGCCAAATTGATGAAAATTATTAATAGAATAAAATTAATAAACACTTCGGTAAACTAGGTGTTTGAGGGAAAAGTCCAGTACCCTTTTATACGGAGGATATTTGGCCTGCCATATACGCTTGAATTGAAGAGAATTAACAAGGATGTTGCAAAGTTGACCCAGTCTGCTTGGTGTGTTTGGATTTGTCAAAACCATTGGTTCTCTAACCAAAAGCAAGTGGGGGGGAAAAAGTGGTTCTGAAGGAACAAGAGAGAAGTTCTGCAACGGATTAATATATATGAAGAGATAGGAAACAGAATAAATGAAGAATGCACCTTTTAATTGAAGGTGCAGGCTCTCTTGTGGAGTTACCCAGAGAACTTATCTTCTTTCATAAAGAAAGTTCTTTATGAAGTTCAGACTTATCTTCATAAAGAAAGAAGATAAGCCTGTTTATTTTCTGCACTAGATATACTTAATCATTTAATTTGCTCTTCTTCCCTAACAGCAAGGCACTTACTACACACAGCCTTTGTATGCAGCACCACCCCACGTAATTCACCACACCACAGTTGTGCAGCCTAACGGCATGCCAGCAACTATGTATCCTGCTCCAATTCCACCGCCAAGAGGAAACGGTGTGACTATGGGGATGGTGGCTGGGACTACCATGGCAATGTCAGCAGGTATGTGGACTTAAAGGATTTAAGTTTTCTTGGTGAAATTCTTTCTTCACTTTGAGGCAGGACACAGCCTGTGTTTAAAACAATATATATTTTTTTAATAAAAATATATTGTTGGAGATATGCCAGGCAAAGTGAAAAGAATTTAGATCAGAAAGGGCTTTTCCAGGTCATTCTCAAAGAATGTCCAGCTAGATGAATTGCTCAGATGTGCAGTGATACTTCAGTTATCCCCAAGGATGGGAGATTCCACAGCCTTTTCCAATATTTTACCACCTTTAACATAAAGTAGTTGTTCTTTATATCTGTATAGAAAGTCACATATTTTAGTATCCTTTGCTCCTTGCTCTGTCAGTGCCCAGGTCTGACTTCATCTTCTCCATGCCTTTCCAGTACACTTTTGAAGGCAGTAACTTCCTAAGGCAATTCGTCTCTTCTCGTATCGCTAACTGGAATTCTTTTTATGTTGAGAAAAAAGGTTTATTTATTTGCAGTAACTGGAGGTCCTCTGTGACCAGGCTAGGTGGTTAGGGATGTCATCTTCCTAATGCTATGCTCTTAGTTACAATGTTTGGTGACAATGTTGTTTAGCCAAGATCTAGTCTCATGTGAGTGTTTGCTGAGAGGATGGCATGGTTTTACCCAGTGGATGTTAACTTGCTTAGAAATGTCCATGCTTCATTCAAAAACAAAGAAATATCCAACCACATCTTAATTCAGTAGTTTAAAAAATTAGGATCATGAGCTTGTTTTCAGATTCTGGTTTGTGTCTTGTCAGATTTATCATTTAATGTGAGGAATCTCCTAGTGATGTCTAATGTGTCGCAAACTGAACTAGCTTTAGAAACTAGCACGAAACTAACAGTGCTTCAGTTTTCACAAAGAAAGCTGCCCATCAGTGTTGGTAACTGTTTGTATAAAGCACTTTAGAATAAGGTTAAGTCCTTTTCTCTTAGTCTGTTCCATTCTCTTGTCTCCCAGTTCATAAAAACCTATTGGCACTAATACAGACAGGAGCTAATTTTATTTTGATTTATCAGTCAGTTATCTTCGCCGTTAGGCATTCTTATGGCTTATAAAGCTTGCTGTGGCAAAGAGTTTTGCAGTGTATAATGTGCTTATCTTGCAGGGTTTCTGTAAAAGCCATTTTTTCAATTTTGAGTTTCTCTGTGTGCATTGGACCAAGCATCAAAATGATTGTCTTGCAAAAATGTTTGAAGGTGGGTTTGGGCTGGATGCAAAATGATATTGGTATTTTTAAAACGACAGATGAATAACCCATAAGTAAAAAGGTCAATTCTTGCGTGTTTTGAAGTACTAGAATTTGTGAAAACGCATATTAAAAAAATGTTCTCTCTGTCCTAGGAACTCTGTTGACAACTCATTCCCCAACTCCAGTAGCCCCTCATCCAGTTACCATGCCCACGTATCGGGCTCCAGGAACACCAACCTATAGCTATGTGCCCCCACAGTGGTGATCATCCTGGCAGTGTAAGTTAATGGCTTGAATGAAGGCAGTTAAATTATTTTTATAAATAACAGTACTACAGGTTCTTTCAGGGAGAGTGTTTTTCAGAAGGTAAGTGGTCTGAGGTACTGCAACATCTTAATTGAGTGAGATGACACCAAATGCTGCTTGAGTAACAGCTTTTTCTGCAAAGTAGAGAAATGTACTAGAATTTCTTCAGCTATTTTTGTCTTCAGAAATTACTGTGATTTTTTGTTGTTCTTCAGTGCCAGAAATTACTGTGATTTTTGTTGTTCTTCAGTGCATGTGGAATGCAAATGACTTTGAAGCTTCTCATTAAAATCTATCTGGGGCTGCAGGGTTAACTTACTGTAGTTGAATTCAGCAGTACCGTGATACCTGGATGAAACAACATAGCTCATTCAATTTTGGTCCATTCAGTTTGTGATAAAGTTAACTTTGTTTTAACTTGCTTAGCATTTCTTTGTTTCTGTGGGTAGTCATTTGCCACCTGAGCTGGTCATGTAGTGTCTTCTTCTTGCTTTGCTGCAATGCTACATATCAGATTGCAGATCTGAAATGTTTCACATACAGAGCTCACTTCATTCAAAATGTAGTATTACATGACTATAAAAAGTGAAAATTTTGCCATGATTCAGCTCCTGACTGCTGGTAATTGGACATGAAACACTGTTTCAGTATTACAACTTCTTCTTAGTTATAATTGCTAGTGCCAAAAGACAGAAAGCTGGAATAAAGTTGATGGATGAAAACCAGTGTAATGAGTTCTTACCTGGATTGTTTTTCCTCAACCTGTAGAATTAGTGACTAGTGATTTCAGTTGTCTAGGGTCAGTGCTAGAGTAGCACTAGGTGACACGTTTCAAACATCTGTTGTATACGCCTAGTATCGTGGAGCATGTTGTATTAGAATACCACATTCAAATACTCAAATAGCTTCTTCCCTGTGCATGTGGTTTTTTATTTATTTTTATTTATTTATTCCTCCCTTCCTCCCTCTTTCGTTCCCATGTAGGTTTGAAGATGGGAGATATGCAATCAAGAAATTGAGGTTTAAAAGTTGGTGCTGAAGCCCTCATGCCTCCAACCAGGACTTTTCTTCTGAATGCTTTCAACACTTGGCTAAACACTACTAATTCCTGATCACTGAAGATTTTCCAGTGCTGCATATCTTACATCTTGGAACTCCAGCAGTTAGTCTTAAAGCAAATCCTGTTTTGTGGACTGTCTTGCAATTTTTTAGCTAATTATAATGATAAAAAGGGAGTATAAATTTATTCTGATCCATATCTAGTTGAATGCATGTTAAAACACAAAAACAAAGCTTGCTCAATCTACCTGCAGTGACTGATGCAAAAACCATCATATGCAAATCCAAAGGAACCGAAAAGTATTTTACAACTTGTATCACTAATGCACTGTTGTAATGTATGCAGGGTCTTAAAAGGTAGAATCATGAAAGTGAGTTTCTTTATAGAATACCATAATATACATTAGATAAGTGCTTCAACCTTTTTGGGGTTGATGGAGTTGCCGGTTTAGAAGGGGCACTTTTTTTTTTTTTTTATTTAACTGATGTATTCTGTTCACATTCAACTAACACAAATTGAAGTGACTGGAAAATGAGTCAGACAAGCTGTAGAAATCCTGTACACAATTAGTTTTCTTCTTATCATTTTCATTTCATGGATTCAGTGTTATACAGATGTTCTTAGAATTCAAATGAAATGACAAAGGTAATGCTGTGTGCCAGTAAATAAAGCAAACTTCCTTTAGGCAAGTACTTGCTGTGAGGAGTAGGAGGAGGTAACATCACCTGCATAACGAATTACACATCCTGGGGAGATACGTATCCAGTGCGAACTTTCATGTGATGCAAGATGTGTCAAAGTGAGACTGCCACACAGACTGGTAGAAGAATGTTTTTGTTTAGTTCTCAGTTCAGGAAATCCATGCTGTTTTCCCTAGAGAATATGATAGTTGAGAATGTACTTGCGGTTGACAGAGCTTGCTTTCCAGGAATCTAAGAAATGCTAAGGTTTTCCACCACAAACAGGAAGAGTTCAACTGCATCTTATTCTGAGGAAAACTTGTGTGCCTGATGAGTGTGTTAAAGGGGAACAAACCATTTTCACACAATTTCCTTAGTAGCTTCTTGCAGTGTAAACTAGGGATATGCTCTAGTAGGGCTGCCAGAATGTAGAGTTGGGGAGTTTTCCTGAAAACATTTGTAACTGTAGTAGGAGCCATTTGTCAGTTACAGCTTTTTGGTGTATTCTTTAGGGTTTGGTTTTTTTCTTTTTTTGTTCTCCTTCCCAAATTGCACTTGGAAGCATATAAAAGACTGACTGTGGATTAGCATTTCATTGCGATGAGTCATTTCTGATATTCTTGCTTACAACTTCAATTTTTAAGAGTACCTCAAAGCATATGCTGTGGGGATAAAGGGCTAGCCTTAGAACCCATTTGTATACCAAAATCGTCATGGGGAAGATTTTAAATTTTTAAATTTGACTATTGCACATAAAATCAAGGTTTTTCTTAAACCTGCATGATTTATGATTCCAGAAAAAAAAAAAATCAATTTTGTTCTTTTCGATACATTCTACCTGCAATAAATATGCAGTAAGTGGTTACAAAACGTTGTTCCCTTTTAGGCATTTACACAGAGGTATATCAGGCCGTAGTGTTGTTGTAGGTTAACTTCCATTCAGAAGTGTTTTTTGTTTTGTGTTTTTTTTAATGTTTATCTAGTTGTGCTTTGATTTGGGGTGTTCTGCTCCCATACAGATTTGGCAGCTACTTCAGGGTAGCGTCAGTGCTGATTTAATGCCGCCATTCCAGTACTCTGCCCCGGTGGGAGGCTTATGTACCCAATAACCCATTGGCGGTTAGAGCCTTCAGTAACTATTTTGTACCTTAAGCACTCTCCATATTTTTTTACTTCCATTTGTGTGGTTGTTCTTTTGTTTGTTTAATAAAGTTTAGGATTATTTTGCATGGATCACTGTCAGTGGATTGCCCCCTTATTTCTAATGCCTTGAACATAACTATGGTGTTGACAATAAGTACTTTAAACCTTATTCATGAGCACTTACTGCAGCTTAGGAATTTCCATATGTTTTTATATGGAGCAGAGAATGACCCCAGACAAACCATTTGAGTCTGCATTGCTTTGTTCAAGTCTGTTTATTGATTCCATTTGTGTTGTAGGTTTGCAGCTTCGGTTAGTCAGGTGCGCCAGAGAGTACAGTGAACATTAACACAGGCTGTTTGTCCAGTTTAGCTAGCATAGAGTTGAATTTTTGTTGTCTTAGTATGATTTTAATAGAGTTGAGGTGTGAAACAGTGCTTCATTGAGGAGAAGCTGTAAAGAACAAGCTCTGAGCTTTGCTGTCTCCTGTCTTGTCACCCCAGTAAACAAAAGCTTTTGAGATCCATAGGAGAGAACTTTCATGAATGCTGCGTTAGATTCATCGGTAAGGAACAAATGTGGTCTCTTATATCTTTGCTCCAACTTCAGATTCCTAAATGTTGTCTTGGAATTGGTCTCTGTACAGTGTTCCATACCATTTAGGCAGTCTCACTTGAGCACTTTTTTCTAAGTTGTGTTTTGGGATTCATCCATGAGGGGGAAACTGTACCTTTTTCCAGAGGTATCGCACCTTCCAGTTCTGCTGATGGTGTGCGGGGAGCCTTATCTCCAGGAGTTTGATATGGGAAGTAACCAAAAGCACAGTGCAAGGGGGCAGGGGGGAATATGTGTGTGTGTGTGTGTATATATAACTATCATAACGGTATTTTGTTGCAAATAGTTGAAAGCATGGGTATAAAACTGGCGAGGGAAGCTGTACGTCATTAAACAGGCGTTTACACAGTGAGGGTCTTATGAAACATTCTCTCCTGCTTTTTATATGACATTCCCTATTTAGAATTCCTTTATAAATAAATACACAGTATGTGCTTGCACTAGAGCTCCTCAGAAAACGAAAAGAGCTAGTGCAGTAGAAACATTTCAGATCAAGCCTCTCTTTAAAAAAGAAAAAAAAGAAAAAAAAAAAGAAAAAGAAAAAAAAAGAAGAAAAAACTTTAATGGCAGCTTTATATGATAGATTAAAAAGTACTACTTCTTTAAACCAGGAACTGAAGATAACTGTTGCAGCAATAACAAGGAGACGTTCAAGATAGATTTTTTTTTTTTTCTTGATTCAAATTTCAAGTGTTGAGTTTAGATAAAATATTTTTAAGACTGAGGTGTTCCCTATATCTGTAACAACTGATGAAAACGTCTTTTAAATATAGCAGCAAAATAAAAATGACTAACGCTCGGCACCAGAAACGTGTAGCCCTGGTCAGCGGGGTGGTGGTTATTGATCAAACACTAGGGAGGAGAGCAGAGAACCTACGACTCTATCTTGCCAATGCTTGTTGTAACTAGACATCTCCAGTTTGGAGTTTCTAGGAGACATACAGAAATACGCTGTTCATGAAAGCTTCTTTTGAGTGTACTATGCAAGTTAAACGCTTAGATGCAGTGGTAGATTACAAAATATCCTTATTTTAGTTGAAGTCCTTCCTCGTATCATTTCATCCACTGAAAAAAAACCTTAAGTACCACCATGTCTTAGTGTTACCAGAGCATAGCACAGGCTTATATAGCAGAGTACTTAACAGTAACTGATCTTTCTGGAGCATTTTGGCTTTGCCTCTGTTCAAGCAATGGGCCACTTAGGGTATGTCAGCAAGAAAAGGGTCCGAATTGACTTGGAATCACTCCTTGGTGCTTAGGCACAGTATTTGTAGAACATTAATTTGGGTCTAGACCATGTTTTTGCTTGGATAGATAAACACAGTAAGCTGATGCCACCGCTAACTCTAGGCTTTAACTGATACCAGCGAATAGGAAATACCGTGTATGCGAAATCTCCCGTTTTAGAAACTTGAACGTTAGTGATGCTTTAGCCAAACCTCGTGGGAGGAGAGGAGAGGTGCTGCGGTGGCTGGACTGAGCTCGGCAGGAGCCCGGGATGCGCTTGGTGCAGTAGGAAGTCGGCACAGGCCCTCTCCTGCCTTCCCCTGCGGTGTCCCTGGCCCAGGTCAGCATTTGCGGAGGGTCGAGGGCAGTTACCAATCCTCACCCTGAAACGTTTGCCAACACCTGCTAGAAAGGCCTACGGAGTTCAGCTCATTCAGACTCTTCTCATTGAAGTGTCAGCTTTCTAATCCTATATGGTACCAACTCTTAAGCTTCCTGTAGAGAGAGACCCTCAGGTTGGACGAAGGGGAAAGCCAGAGGAAAGGAGCGAGGGCTGCAGGGCTGCGTGTGGCTGCGCAGCCCATGGAGGTGTCCACTGCCGCGCGGGGGGCGGGAGCTAGCGAGGGGAGGTGCGAGGAGAGGAACAGCGCCCACCTGGGGCATGGAGAGCTCTCGTGTGCCTAGTGTAACACGTAAACATCTGGATTCCACAGGTAGCAAGGGGCCATTTGTGACAGAAAATACTCTATAAATGACTTATGGGCTCTGAAGTCTGGACATCAAGAAAGCGAACATGACTTTTTCTCAACTGTTGTGACTTTTGGGCACTTAGCAGGCAAACTGGGAAAGCTTTTTTAGGTGGCTGCTGTACAGACTTGTTTTGAGTAGAATGGATTTGTTAGTGTTTTTTCTTGTTTTTTTCTTGTTGTAATACTATTATTGGCTGCCCTCACGTCTAAGATTTCAAAAAGTGAGTGCATGCAATGGAAGTACAAGAGGCCCCAGTAATAGTTCTCCATGTTTGTTATGAAATAGACACAGGTTTCCTTTTTATGACTTTTTTTAATACTGTTTTGCAAACAGTTATATTGGTACTTTTTTTAAGTTTAGGTCAATGTTGTCTTCCAGAATAAGTTTTAAAGCATCACTCACTCCTGCATTGAACTCTCGCATCAACATAAAGAGTGGAAATTCCATTCTGAGCCAGTTCAATTGTGAAAATTCATACCTTTTTTATTTTTTATGCAATTCAATGAGTAGATGAGCTCAAACTTAAATTCTTAAAAGCACGTTTATTGTAACAAGAATTGTTATGTATTAATACTTCAGTTTTCAATAAAGATTGACTTGTGTTGCTTATTGTGTTTTTTTTTCCTGCTGTTTTGGTGACGCAGTCCGTGTCGAAAAGGTTCTGAGTTGCTGTCCAGGGACACAGTATGTGAAAACCAACCCCCTCGTCTCCCCTCCCCCCCCCCCCCCCCTTTTTTTTTTTTAACTAATGAAATCTGGTGCAGAGTAAAACATTCAAATCAGGTACTACAGAAGGGACTTTTCTCAATCAGGCTACCAAGGCACAGTAACGTGCACTTCCTGGTGGGGAGGGAGCTGGGATCTTTACCAGACTCTCTGGAAAGATGGTGCAGCTCCACCTCGTTCCCTCTTGAAGCACTGCCTGAATTATTTGTTTATGTATTTGAAGTTTCTGAAGAAAGAACAGCTGGAGATAAAGGGAACCAATGTAAATTCTCACAATTCCTTAGTGTTTACTTGCTAACAAATTCCTGCTGTCTGCAAGATGACCGACTGAGATGCAGGTTAAGTTGGTGCCTTGCGCCTTCCAAGGGAGGAAGGGGGTGTGCAGGTGTGATGTGCAGGCAGCCACCACACTTCTTTAAAGGGAGGCGGTTGTCGATGGGGTTATTGTTAAACTGGAAGTATGCACGTTATCTGGGAGGCTGTGCTGCTTGAACTAGCCAGCTCTTTTTATTTATTGCAGCTCTCCAAAAATAACTTACCTGGTAGATTCCTATGAGAGCAACGCGTGTGGAAGAGGAAGGTATTATGTCTGTAACTGCATCAGACTGAAAGCGGTGCTTGGTTTGGGAGATGATTGCAACAGGGTTTTTCTGTGTGTGTGTGGAGTGAAGTACTTCAGCTTCTGAGCTCTTAGAAGCACCGAGGGAGATTTCGTAGTGTGTGTTACCTCGAGCTAACTGCTTGCTATTACCCTGCATTTATTGAGATTTTACAGGGAGATATTTTTTGCAAATCATTTGAGTTGCTGAAAAATCCCTAAGCAATGGGTTGCTGGAAATGGGGGACATGAAGCAATCCTGCTCTTGGAGACATTACTGATTGTTACAGGGATCCTGGCCTTTCTTGTGCCTTGTTTTTGCAGAGAATTCTGTGCTAGTCCTCCTGACACACATAGTGATACCTAACTTGTAAGACTGCTTTATGTTCCGCCCTTAGTAAGCCCATCGAGCCAAATCCAATATTACAGCCTGGTGATGTGGTGAGAGGTTGTGCTAGTTATGGTTTCCCTTTTTCCCTCTCCATTCTCATTTTGAAGAGAACACTCATGCAGATTCCTGTCCCGTTTGCTGGGGGATGACTACTGGTTATTTGCTTTGAAGGGCGGAAAAGCAACTGTTCGGCAAGCAATCATCAGAAGCCAGGCAAAATGTTTCTGAGTTTCAGGTTTGTTGGCAGCTAATTAGGGACATGCGATCTGCTTTTTCTAGTAGATGCTCAGAGTGTGAGCTCCGTGGCTGGCTGTGCCTGTGCTCGCGTGCAGAGCGCTGCCGCAGACGCCGTCTGTTGGCAGCCTCCACGGTAGCCAGTCTCACAGGCCGTTGGTTACCCAGGAGCTTTCCTTGGTAGGAAGCGTCAGTCTCAGCGCTGGGTGTCGATGGCGGCGCAGTTTGACGTGGTTGCGTCTCGCTTGCGTCTGGGAGGCTACTGATCTCCTGGATTTGGTTTCAACTGCAGCAGGCTATGAGCTGCCTTGCCCGAGTCACGCAGGAGCAGATGGGGTCTGTGTGGCTCCAGCAGAAACGAGTTCAGCAGGGAGTGGTGGTGGCAGGCGCGGGGCCGTGCCAGGCGCAGCGCCCAGAGCCCTGTGTGCCGCCCTCGCTGCGCCGGGGCTGCTGTGGGTGCTCACCTGGCACTGTGCCTGGCACTGAGCAGCTGTCCCAGAGTGCCGTCAGCCCTGCGTTTTCCCTGTGCTCTCTCTCTGTGTTTGGTGGTGTTTCACAATGGTTTGTAGCTTTAACATACACAGGGAAATGGATGTTTTGGAAAAGGGGGTGTGATAGGTGGGCAGTGCTCCTTTCTGCACCCTTTTACTAGCCTTGCTGTAAGAACTGTGAGATGTGCTACTTCCCTGTGCTGCCTCAGAGGTTTTGAAGTGACAACTGCTCTGGAAGCCAAGAATAAACATGAATAAAATACAAATGTGACTGTGAAAGGGTTAGCTTTGCTAAGGTGTTTTCTTGAGTAGCATATTCCAAAACTATAGTACTTAGTATTTCTGTTTAGTAACTTCATATTTTCTTGATATAATTCTTAGTACCTTCATAGCACCTTGATTATTTAGGGTGAATTTTATGTAGTATATTGGTGGAGATGGGTCCCAGGAGCACATGTGAGAGCTGCTAACATCAGGAGATGTGGTTGTGATGGGGCACGTTTTGTGAGCCCTGGTGCATCCAGGCAGCCGCGGTCCTTGCCGAGCCGCAGGCAGGAGCCTGCGCTGTGTCCGCCTCCACGTGCGGGCGCCAACGCTGCCAGCGTGGGGCCGAGCTGCGATGGGGACAGCGAGCGCCGTGTTCAGGTGGCTGCAGGCCAAGGGCTGTCACCGAGCGTAGCTGAGGGATAAGCAGGTGCTTCTAGCTAAGGAAAGCGGGAAGAAACAGTTTAGCAAAGGAAAAAGGGGCTGTTAAGCGCACGTGTCTGGTTACATAGCTGATTTGGTCTGGGCAGATAAAAACGTGTAGTTTGTATCCTCAGTAGCTACTGAGGATCACAGGAAGAGCACAGAATTCAGACAGGAGAAAAAGTTGATAGCTTGTTTATTTCCCATCTCACAATGTTGATGTAAACAGTCGTTCACATACAGGGGTTTACAAGTCTGGGTTGAGTATCACAGGTATCTGCACAGGCTGTGCAACAGGGAGTTGCTTTGGTGGCCAAGTTGTGCAAAAGGAAGCCCACTGCGAGGAGAGGAGGAGCGAGGTCACTGCCGGGAGGGAGGTACGGGAGTCACGCGAGGAGAACAAGCAGCCTGTGTTTTTCCTAATAGCACCAGCGCTGCCAAAGCCGTGGGATTCTGTAACGCAGCTTCTTGTCGAGGGGCGAGGTGAAAACAAAATGCAGAGTGAAGAGCTGATCCCAAGGCAGGCCAAGCAAGCCGTGATCGCTGCGTGGCCAGGAAGGGGAGAGCCCTGGGGCTGTGCAGTGTCAATACGAAGGCATGTGAAATCCAGGTGCTGTTTTGTGCCCTCTGCAGCCATCCCTTACCTCCCACCAGCCCCTGGGCAGCTCTTCTAGTGTAAAAATGCAGGGGTGCCTTCTGATTTCTGACGTGTTGCCTGCCTACTTTGTCTATATTTTGCACTAGCTTCTCTCTGAAAAAAGGTTGTCTGGATTCATCTCTGTTGCTTTGAAGATTGATTCCCTCCCCTGCACTGTCAAACTAAATGAACAAAACTGCATCCTCAGTGGGTTTAAATAATCCGAAAACCCTTCAAAACTTTTTGCTTGGGATGTGTTATCCAAGTGCTCACTCTTTAGCTCACTGCTTACCTGGGAGCCTGATCCTGCAGCTTTGCCCAGTGGTGGCTCTGGCGCAGGGACCTTCTTGCTGGCAGCCTGGGCTGGGGCACGGTGGCCTCGTCGCCCGGCTCCCCGCCTGCAGCCCCAACACCTCCCACCAACCCCAGCAGAGGGTCTGAGTGGCTGCAGCCATGGCGCTGGCGGATGAGAGGAGCATCGACAGCTCTAGTACCAAAGCTTCAGGAATGATGGCCCTGCCGTTTGTCATCGTACAGCAGGCCATAACCCTCAAGAGCAGGCATGAGGCTAAACCTGACAGGAGAATTCAAGGTAGCTGTAACAATAGCAGTAAAATAAGAAATTAGGACTTGCTGTCTCATCCTATTGATGCTGAAAAATGCCAGTTCTTAAGCACACTATGGAACAAGTGATACAGTTTAAAATACTGGTATTTAGAAGCAAGTTGAAAGATGCATTTAATTCTCATAAATGACTATATGCTTCCAAGAAAGTAAATCCAGAGGTGCACAGCCTCTGTGCTTTACATTGGAAGAGATAAAAGAAAGCTTTCAGAATAAGTTTAACTTTGTGGCACGCCAAGGAATGGGGTGGCATTTTGAGGCTGGAGCTGAGATTTGGGTGTCTGCTCTCTTGGATGCCTCAGCTCTCAGCTATTCCGGTGTGGGACAAGGCGTCCTCGGCACCCCTGGGTGCAGGTGCTCTCTGCATCGCAGGTGGCGGCGGCGACACGCGGGGTCACAGAGCAGCGTCCGCGTGGCCGGGGTTCCTGAAGGGCGACCCAGGGATGGATGGGACTGGGAGGAGCAGCAGCAAGCCCCTCCTCGCTACCATCCTGCTGCCGGGGAAGGACAAAGCAGAAAAGACCTTAGAGTCTGCACCACGGGCATGTTTAGCTCCATGGGAGTTCTTCTTTGATGCTTTGATTTAGTTCAAAGTGTGATTTTTCTTTTCCTCTCTAAATTGAGTCAGTTCTACTTGGGATGATATCAAAACTTGAATTATGGGTATTTTTCTAGGGTATAACCCACCTTTTTCCAGTTCAGTTCTTCCAGACTAGCAAGAGAAAACAGAAATGAAGGCTTTCTTTTGCTCTTCATTGTTGGTTTTTGTCAGTTCTGAGCAGAAATTGACTCTTCGGCAGCCATGGGTCTTCCTTGTTTGCCAGTTTCAGCAACTTATTCCTCACCTGGCTTGTGTAAAGCTAGTGCTTTGTTTGCATACGTGAAATCTGGGCAAGTTTCACTCCATGAGAAATGTGACTGTGCTTCACAAGATTTTTCCTACGTGAAAGAAGAGCGGAGATAAATAAATAAAAACAAAGCCCACCCTGGGGCTGGTCGTGTCCTCCTGTTTATGTAACTTGATGCTGAAGTATTTTCTGCATATTCTGGTACGTTCTGCCCTGACATTCTGGGTGCACGGCTGGCTTGGCTGCTTCATGGCACTGCAGGAAGGACCTGTCCTTGCGAGGCCAATGCTGCCTGTTGGCGCGCTGTGGCCCCGGGGAGCCTCCATACTGGCTCTTGGTACGAACCCTTCCTCATCACCATGAACGGCACCAAGGGTGAGCAACTCCATTCCAAAACCAGATGCTGGTGTACAGAGGAGGGGGCTGTAGCATTGCTCAGGCAGTTATCACTTTCTGGCAAATCTACATTTTGTTGTTTAATCAGTAATTGAGGAGATGACTTCCATTGTAATTATTGAAGATCAATGATAGTTTCACATAAACAGATATACAGAGTCTTGTTTGGGAAATAGGTCCTGTGGGTAGTTAATCTGCAATTGCTACTGGGTAGAAAATAAAGGAGGAAATCCCTTGGCGGAAGCATGTTCAGACTCGCACGCTGCTACACTGGTATGTAGGTGAGCGGTCGACCCCGTGGGCAAAGAGGGGCTCTTACCTGCAGCTCTTACCTGCTGCAGCAGTGTCACTGCTGCTCCGCCAGGTCTTCGCCTCTCCCGGGCTGATCAGGTTTGTACCTGACCTCAGGCTTGCACAGGGAACAGTTCCTAGCTCCAAGGTTTGTTTTCAACACTAGAATCCTAAAGACACTTTTTAAAATATGATGATTGGCTTTTGATTAGGGAACATATTTCTCTCCACCCAAAATAACTAATTTTTTTCAAATGTATTTAGGTTATAAACCTGTCTATAGGAAGTTCGCTTTATAATACATTTGTGTGCACTGATCAGACACAAAATGACTTCTGGAAGAGGCAGTAAATAATCTGATAACTTCAGCAAATGCACATTCACTCTGCAAAGCTTGCTACACGGATTACAGTAGCCAACTCGCCATGTATGTGTTGGGGCACAGAAGGCTGTTTTGGTTTTTGCCCCAAAGCTGTGGATTTAAGGATGCTGGTTTCTATGCTGCTGTGACCCCGAGTCCAGTAGAGTAGCTCAGGGTTTGTACTGGTTTGAGTTCAGTGCAGAGAGAAAGCTGAGTGTCTGTGGAAAGCAAATACAAAGGATCAGCAGTTGCAACAAGGGAAGCTTCACTTGGCTGTAGGAAAGCAGGTGGGCGACGAAGTGCAGGGATGGGGGGCTGCTCCATCCTGGGACGTGCACGCAGCACCTGGCCCAGCTGGTGAGCACCCGAGGCAGCTTCAGCGTTGACCTCGCTCAGGGCAGCAGGTAGCATTGGACCAGTCCTCTTCAAAACCCCTTTCACCTCACAGTCTGCTTGAACTCAGCATTTATCCCGTTTACAGCAATGCTTGTGTGCTCATAAAGGTCCCCATTTCCCACACCAATGTATGTTTTTTCCTGGCCAATCAAAACCATCATTTGTGCAGGGCAGGGAGCTCACGCGGAGGGTGCGCACATGCAGGCACCAGGCTGTGCGGGGGTCCTGCGTGCTGCGGGGCGGCAGCCGCGCTGGGGACACCCTGCCCTTGCCTTGGGGTAGGAAACGGAGCCCAGTGGGTCAGGGGCCCCAGAGGGAGCTCAGTGCTAGGAGCTGCTGCACGGGACGGGGTGTCCGGGCTGAGCCCTGTGGCTGCCCGAGGGCTGGCAGCGCTGGGGGCTGCGGCGCTGGCACTGCTGCTGCCGCAGGGCTGCAGCTCCCCCCGTGGGGCAGCACTGCTGACCTTGTGCCCCACAGAGCTCCCCAGCCCCTTCTGCTGCTTATTTTGGCTGGAGACCCATGTGCGTGAGGCGAGCTCATCTAGGGTGTGCGGTTCGCACGGGCAAGAGGCGAAGCCAGCGATGAGCCTGAGCTCTGTAAGGCCAAGACTATTGCAGGAATGTGCAAACAAGATTCTTTTTTTGGTTCTTGATTTGAACAACCCTGTTTGTGTTTTGCAGAGTCTGAAGGACATTCCTGCAAGCCTCTGAGTATGGCTTCCCAAGTGCTGCATGCAATTACAGATGCATTTGGAAAAGAAACAAACAGGGAGCAGACATAACTGCTGTAAATAAGCAGCTCTTCCTCTTAGACTTTATATTGCTCAAGTTGGGCTTGGCACCCCTGCGGCTTGTTCCATGCATTTTAGAAAACCTTATCCATTAAGGAGCCATCACAGAGGTGTTCGTTTTTGGTGTTTTTTTTTTTCCCTGCCTGCCTTCCTTTTTAATAGATACCAACTCAGTGTAGCATGAGGTCCCTGACACGTATCGGTACAAGCACTATTCCCACTACCAGGAATGTGGGGGAGGCTGTTAGGGGAGTTGACCCACAGGCCTTGGTGAGGGTCCCAGCGCCGGGCACATCCCTGTGGTGCTCCGTGCAGGCTGCGCTGCAGTGCGGCCTGGAGCACGGCTGGGCTCCCGAGTGCTCCTCGAGGCTGCACAAGCAACATCCTGACTGCAGCTTCAAGGAGAAACAACAGTTCACACAGAGACAGGTCAGACACAAACACAGGTTGAGAGTCACTTTTACAAGTTTCTTTATGAAATTAAATGTAGCCCCTGGTCTGGGGGAAATATAGTGCAAGAATGAATTTGTACATGCTACTGAATTCAGACACCCCTGGACGACCAGACTTTGGCCAGCTACAGCATCAGCGCACGCTGCATCCTGGAGTGCCGCAGCCTCGTGCTGGGACAAGCAGGCGGGCTCTGTCCAAGGCTGCAGGGCTGCTCCTAGGCTAGGAATTCAGTCAGTATGGCTTCTAACTCTCACTATGGTAAGGCAAATCTTTCCTTTCGCTAACCGAGATTTAAACGAATTTTTGGCCTTAGTTTTGAAACCTGGGTACCTACAATGAGGCTCTTAATTCCCGATTTCAGCCTTTAATACGTGGCCTGGAGTTTGTTTTGTCGGTGTCAAACACCTGTAATAACAGCCCTTACACTGAGGGGCTGGAGGAGGTGGCAGAGCAATCGAGCTGTTTGTTCGTTTGCAGAGCTGAACCACAGACCCTGACTTCTGGGAACTAGGTTTGCAAATATTGACCTTTTTGTTTAAAAAAAAAAAATCAAAGAAAAGAAAAACAGACAAACAGGCATCAAGTTAACAACATCTGACAAGACCAAGTACAGACTTACAAAATACACAGTTCTGTTTTTTACCATAAATAAACACATTACAAATAATGAGCATTTTCATTGGCCAGGAAATACGGCAGAATGATGGACAGAAGAGAATCTAAGGAATTGAGTACGGTATTAATTTAGGCACATTTTTCTCTAACTTACATAAGTCAAACCCCACTAGGGAGATTCTTTAATTTTCCTCATGCTGCAGGTTGATTGGCACCATTAACATACTATTTAGTTCATCTGCGTGGTGAACTAAAGGAAAGAAACGGGTCACAGTGCGGTACTCACTGTTGTCTGAGTGCCAGCAAAGACTGACTGAGTGCTTACGAGTGTAGGATCACGTCCTTGACGAGCCCCGTGGGCCAGGGCATGGGAGGAGAGCAGAAGGGTCCGCCCCAGCCCACCTCTGCTTCAGACCAGCACGGCTGAGTGGGGAGCCTGCGCACGGCAGTGCATGGAGCTGGTGGCTGCATCAGCTCCCTCCCTCTCTTGCAGCCGCGGGACAGCACTAGTGGTCACAGTTGGAAGGAATGATTCGGAATGCGCCTGACAAGCGGCATCTTGCAGCTCAAACACACCAGGCTCCTATGATTTCTTCCTGCAAGGTGGCCTCTTGGGCACTGTGCAAGGCTGGCCTGATGGGACTGGCACACGTGGTGTCCCACCTCGGAGCCAGTGTGCTCAGCTGGGTCTGCAAAATAAATAGGGCAGGAAGGAGCACGCGGGCCAACCTCTGCAACCAGAGGCGTGGAAGAATCTGGGCTCCCTCTCCCGGGAGTGAGGGCTAAAGTGCTTTCGCAGCAGGTGGAGGCACCGGGCCGCCTCTACTTGCGGAAGGGCGTCAGCCTGCTGATGTTCTGCCAGAAGTTCGAGGGCTTGCGCTTGGGCTCTGCCAGCATGAAGACCTGCTGCTGCGGGAGCGTAGTGGGCAGTGTCGGGTGCTTCTGCCGCATCAGGAAGTCATAGTAGGGCCGGGTGACAGCTGTGACCACAAGGAGGGGGAGCACATGAGTGTAGCACGATTCCCTGCCCCGCACTCTGCCTCATCCTGTAAACCTGCAGCGGCTGCTGCAGTTCAATCTAGCTGTGGGGAGGCCCGAGAGGGGCGCTGCCTGCGCACGCGGGCTCTCACCAAGGCTTTGTCATTCCTGTAGTGTCCCTGAAAGGCCAAGGGCACAGGCAGGAACAGGCTCTGCTGCAGTGGCCTTTATAACCTGCTGTATCCCAGGGTCCCCAGAACTGGCTCTCTTCATTGCCTCACACAGGGGTGGCACAGGGCTTGCAGAGCCTGCCTTGTAGGCTCATACCAGAGCTGTACTTGGGCTAGAAGCTGCTGCTCGTGTTTTGCTGGGGCTTCTGCCAGAGCAGAAGGTGCACAGCCCATTAGCTGCACAGCCAGGTGCCTCTAATCAGGGAGGCTTCCTGACTCCGGCTTCTTGAAAAATGCAGGAACAGTTCTGCAGCTGCTGTTGTGTGGGCTCACCATCTGCCTATCCAAGAGTTAATGCCATTTGATCAAAACTATTTCAGAACTATCAAAACTATCAAGAAAAGAGCTTATTCTGAATTTAAAACACATACACAGATTGTGAAGAGGGTCATTTACCAGCACCAGTCAGTTAAACTCACTTCTACACATCAGTGAAACAGCATTTTAGCAAGCAAAAGCTCATTAAACGGAACTAGAAAACCACTCAAAATTATCTCCAAGCCTTGCCAATGTGATTTTTAAAAGAAAGATGTTACTCCTACCCGTTTTTATGCCTCCAGGATAAAATATTTTTTTCTTTATGACAGTTTCTACCCTTAATGCTGTGTCTCTTCAGTTCAATCTAGATTTGATGTTTAAGAGATGGCTTTACCAGCCATATCTCCCATCAATGGAGGTATTTACCAGCTGGAGCTAATAAAACTTTATAGGTTATAGTTACCAGCTTTTCTCTGCTGTGTTTAGTTTGAAGTCTTAGCTGGAAAAGATCTCAACTAAAAGCTTAAATAAACAAAGCGAAGGTTTGGAAAACTCTAAAAATACCTGTAGACATTAACAATTCAGGTGGTTGCATATTGGGTAAATCTTAGCTCCTGATGATGTACCTGTAGCTGGCTGTCAGGCTCTCTGAGGGAGTGTGCTGGTGAGTACCATGGTTCATATTTGCTGTTCTTTACCTTTGACCAGACTATTTTAACTTTCCATAGCTCTGCATGCTGGGAGTGACCACTTCGGTCCAGCAGCTCATCTGCTTTGCTACTCTCCTGCTTTTCATTTTTATGTGGCCATGACAACCTGGACTGCGGCTCTTGGTACTGCGAGCAGCACTCACTCACTGCTTGGGGTGGAAGCAGAATGCCCCAGTGGTCGCGGGTGCTGGCGTGGCTCAGCCCCATCACACAGAGCTGAGCCTGGGGCCGCGCTCCGGCAGCGACAGCGGCCGGCACCACTCACCCTTCGGCTTCCCTGGGTGCTGCTGCTTGCTGGCGTTCAGCATCGCCTGCTTCTTCTGCACCTCCGTGATGGAAAAACCTTGAAGACAAAACAGTCTGTCAGGGGCAGGTCACCTCTTTGTGCCTCATGGGAATGTGGGACAGGGCCAGCAGGACACCACGGCAGGTGGAACATGGCGGGGCAGGAGCCTGGAATACTCGTGGAACTGCCATGGGGCATGTGCCCCCCAGCCAGCCCAGGCCCCCTGGCCTGCAAATCTCATCCCCTCACATGTGTCTGAATTAAGCAGTATTTAGACAAATGAATAAAAGCTGCCTCTTGTGCTGGGAGCCCTGGGCAGAAGCTAGTCTCTGCAGATACTGCTGAGTTGAGCTCTTACTTCAAGCTCTGTGTAAAGCATCAGCTACTTTGTCAGCCCTGCTGAGTTTATTAAAGGCAAATCAAGCTCTGCAACCTGCACTGCTGTGGCGGCTCCCTGTGGTTTGGGGCATTTTTTTCTTTTACCACTGACACAAGAATTAAAGCGAGCTGCTTCCCGGAGAACACACAAGTGCAGCCTGGATGTGCTGGCCTTCCCTTTACGCCCGTGCGCTGGCCGGGGGCTAGGGATGGTACTGCCCTGGTTGCACTGGCCTTTCCGTACCGGTCTCCTGGTCAAGCTGAACCTGCCTCCTTTCACTCTCAAATGCCTTCAGCCAGCGCTGCTTCTGCTCAGGCTTCTTTGCACAGAATAAATGGACTTCCTCTGTGTCCCGGCAGTGCAGCTTAAATGCATTTTTCACACTGGTGTTGAAGTCCTTGTCCTTCCCATCCTCTACATCCAGTATTTCCATATCATCCATGTTGATTCGACTTTTATAATAAAGGATGTCCCGGCGCAGAAGATCCTGTAAGACAGATCACACAGTCATACTGATTTTGCTGTTTCGTGTTCTCTTCCTTCTTTAGACACCTCTTGTCCTCTTCAACACGATGGCATTTTTAATCTTAGTGGTCAGTGAGGTCTAATGTAACAGAAATTCATACAGGATTTGAATCTATGGAATCACAGAGATTTAAACTTCTTTTTGATACCTTGGCAGGGAGGTGCAGCTGTCTGCTGGGTGCGGATAGGTGGCCATCTCGAGATACTGGCTATCTGCCACACTGAAGATCATTGGTAATATGAAGTTTTTCTGGGGTTTGCTCCTAGAGCTTCCTTCAGGTCTATTATCTTGCACCAGCTTTCAACCAGTGTTAGAATGTAGAATTTGAATCCCATAGTCCACACTTAAAAGCTGAAAAATTTTAGTTGGCTTTTGTTTTTTTTTGTATTGCAAATGAAAAGCAAATTTGATAGCAGTGATAACTAACACTGAGGGTTTCATATCTTAGGTTTATCTTATATTTTCACTAAGCCTAGAGACAGGGCACTGCTTTCCTCTCTTGCTATAAGAATTCGGTTGGGCATGCGGGCCACCACAGGGTCAGGGAGAACACTGCAGTGACTGCATGTAACGCTCTGTCAGCCAGGAGCACACGGTGTATTAAAGAAATAGGCATTTACAGAGCAAGCAAAACTGAACTCAGGGAATGTGAGTTGACCTGCGTTCATCAGTTTATAATAAACAGAAATTATGCCTGTTTTCAACTTACCTTCTTGCAGCAGACAAGCTGGTGATCAAAAAGGAAGAACATCCTCTGTTGACTCTTGGCTTGAGGATGGGAGATTTTGGCTAATTCCCCAGAATAGATGAGTTCTGAGCTTCTGATTAGGACATCTTCACCCTGAGAGCAGCACAAAGAAGAGGTTGGTCTGTGCCACCACAGAACAAGGGAGAAGGATAAATCAGCCTGTAGGAGGACCTCAGCTGGCTGTGCAGCTGTCAGGGCTGATTTTCTGCTGGTGAAACGTGTCTTCTAGGAATGAGAGGGAGCCTCTGTGATGCAGGACAGTCCTTGTCACATCAGTGGGGACATTGTGCCCTTGGCACCCAGAGAACACGAGCTGAATTTTGCTGGAACAACAAGACAACAAATGAAAGAGCTCCTTCTTCAAGGAGTATGTTCAGGGTAGTTGATCCTTCAGCTGCATCCCTGACATTAAAGGAGCAACCTAGCTGAGAATTCACCCTGACAGCCTCAGGGAAGGAGAGGGCCTGGATTTACTGAGGCTGGGATGTGAAAAATGTGGTTTGTTTGTTTGCTTTAGATGTTATTTTCTTATGTTGTGTCTCAAGGGAAGCTTGGCTGCCATGATAGCTATATCAGAGCCTGCCTTTTATTTTTTTTTTTCAAAACAAAAATAATATGCCTTAAACGTAGGGGATAGTTCTGCCCATCTTGACAGTTTGAAATCAGATAAAATGGGGATACAGAAGGAAAGGGACAGAACTGCCCCAGATGCCAGGGTCAGTCTCAAAGGAAACAAAGCTCCCAGGAAACAGGCAGGAGGCGCTGGTGGGTTAAGTACTAGCCCTTTAGGTAACAGGAGAAGATCACAGCTGGGTTATTTAAAATAAATAAACCAAACGTGGAGAGGCAACAGAATTGAGGCAGGGACAGCAATAATCTGTATCACGATTGCTGTGGAAAGGGTTGTGTGGGGGAGAGGAGGGACGCCCAGATCGGGCAGCGTGGGGGAAAGCTGGCTCTCACCTCCCAGTCTTCTATTGAACTCTGCCACTGAGCAATTTTGTCAATGTTCTCCAGGCGCCGCTTGCGCTCGTTGATGAGCTGAGCAACGTTCTTCATGGCGTTTAAGGCAGCTTCAACATCTTTAAAATCCCTAGGGCACAGTGGGGTTGTTAGGTACGACGAGAAGACAAAGCGCTGACTGTAGCTTCTCACCGAAGGGGTAGGGCTGGCCAGCAAAGCATGAGCTCTACACGCAGCTGCACAGTGTTTTTGAGGGCAGCTTTTCAGGAGACCCATGCTGTTTGTGAGGCCCAGAACGTCAGATTACAACCTTGTGGCAAGTCCAGGCCCAATCTGTAGGAGGGCAGCAGGCAAGCAAGCAAATCTGGCCCCAGAGGTGTAAAATATCAGTTGCCAAACCTCTTTTCTACCAGGCTTTTTCAGGCCTTGTTTACCTCAAAGTACTAACATGTATTGCCAGTGCCAGCCTGCAGGTGTCCCACAGGGTGGCAGTGCAGCAGCGACCGGCTGCCTCATGGCCAGGAGCTGCTGTTCCTTCGGGCGCTGAGACAGCAGCCAACCCTGACCACTCACTCTCCATCTGCCGCTACCAGCCGCTGCTCCCCAAGCTGTGACAACACCTGCACTGCAGTGACCGGCGCTGCTGCCACCTCCCCAGCAGCCACTGCACTGCATTAAGCAGCTCGTCCTTAAGTGAGAGCAGCGGAGCAGCATGCATGCACAAAAGTGGGACACAAAACAGTTCTGAGATGCTAGCCCTGAAATTAGGCAGGTAAAAATTCAGCTTAAATCACAATGCACCAATGTCAGTGCTTTCCTCTAACATATTTTTCCATGCTACTTCTGTAGCTAATTATTTCAGATGCTTTAATTAATTGAGCCAATTGAACATCACCCTGAAATGGAGCAGTAAGTTTCAGGATTTTGATCAGGTCAGAAGCACCAAGATTTGCATGTGCCTTCAATGTTGCAGACCAAGATTTCCCCTTGGGGGAGGTCTGGCGACCTAGCCAGCCCCATGAGCTGCCCGCCTCATATGGGGCTGCGTTAGTCCCTGGCCATGAGACTGGTCTCATGCTCCCTGACGCCACCCCAGCACCTACCTGTGCTGGGGGTTGGTGTATTTGAGCAGTTCAGCCAGTTGCAGTGGGTATTTGCAGATTTTCTGCACAGGCGTTAGCAGAAACCCATCCAGGGAGATGTCGATCATCTTCTGCAACAGGCGGCAGGCCTCGAAGAAGTAGACGTACTTGTTAACTTTGGTGAGCCGGGACAGCTCCATGCAGGCGTTGGGGTGGTTGTTGCAGTATTCGGAGTAGATCTGAAACTCTGTTTGCTGCAAGGGAAGATGTAAAGCGAGTTAGTTAGCATCCATGTTCTTCAACGTGCTGGCCTGGTGCTGCAGCTGCTGTACGTGCTCCTGCAGCACATGTGGCTGCTTGGTAACTTGCATCCTGCCCCTGACACTTGGGAGGCCAGAGCACTTTAAGCTGGGGTAAGGGTGGGCTGTGCTCTAAGTTAAGGCAAGTGCAGCTCCTCTGACAGCCTTAAGACATTTCCATATATCCTGGCCCATGTTCAGGTGCACGTTTCAAAATAACAAATCGGCAGCAACTATAAAGACCTGCAAAAAGATGCAGGCATAAACTCAGGCCTAGCTTAGGAGTGCTCCAAGCCCAGCACTGCTTGCAATCAACGAAGGGAGCAGCTATTTCTGCGGCTCTGTGGGGCTCACACATTGGGGCACATGCAGCAGCTGCTCCGTGGGGCTCAACCACTGGGGCACATGCAGCAGTTGCTCCGTGGGGCTCACACATTGGGGCACATGCAGCAGCTGTTCCGTGGCGCTCAACCATTGGGGCACATGCAGCAGCAGCTGCTCTATGGCGCTCATGCGTTCGGGCACACGCAGCAGCTGCTCCGTGGGGCTCATGCGCTCGGGCACACGCAGCAGCTGCTGCATAAGGCTCACGCATTGGGGCACACGCAGCAGCTGCTCCGCGGGGCTCACGTGTTGGGGCACACCTGCAGCTGCCCAACTGCCTCTGCACCCAAGAAAGCTCCTGCTGACATGGGAGGCAAAATACACCCATGGCCCATATACTGCTTATGTGATACCATACCATATTACTATACTGCATTATTCCATTGTACAGGAAATCAGACCTTTCCTGTACAATCCAGAAGGAAGTTCTGTGTTTTACAGGCTGCTCAGTGACGGTTCTTTGGCCCCCATGGCTTGCGGCCACAGGTCTCTCACACAGTGTTGCGCAGAAGGGAATGCAGAGCTCAGACGCTGTGGCACTTTGGAAATGTTCCCTGCGCAACCGCAAGACCTAGAGGGTGTTGAGGTGGGTGTGTTCTGCTGGGTGAGGGAGAGGGCACAGATTACTTTGTTCCTTTCACTGGTTAGGTGTTTTTCACGCACAGCTTCCATTCTGCTGGAACACCCTTCAAATCCCTTGCCCCAACCACCTGCCCCTTCCCCACTAGGTAAGCCCATTCACTTACATATTCCAAGAAGCATGAGCCAACCTCACTCAGATGTGGGTGGTCTTTATTGAACTTCTTCTCCAGTGCTTTAACGAATTTCTTTTGGCACCTGTAGATGTCTTCAATATTCCCAAAGATTGTCTTGAGCTGTTCTTCTGTAAACATGTCAGCTCTTTTGCGGCACTGCTTAATGTAACCCTGTGAGGAAAGCAAATGGGAAGGGGTGCTGGGTGTTTTCTCTTAGACCTTTGGATACCAGCAGAAACCCCCACAGACGGCAGTGAGTTGTACACCAGGTTCCTGTGCCCCTCACTCGCCTCCTTCAGTTATTTCTTCCTCTGATACCACCCCGTATAGTAGAAACAGAAACTAAGCCACACTGCCTTTAACGCTACAGCACTTGAAGGTCCCTGAGCTGTCTCGATCCTGGTAGAAACGTCTTTATTTGCGTGTAGATAAAGGTGCTCTCACACCAGAACTGAGATTTTTAAACAGCAAAATCCAGCCGAGGCTCCGGTTCCGGCATCGGGAACCGCCTGGCTGAGCCAAGGAAGGAGGGAGGCAAAGAGCACGGGGAGGGAGGAAGGCTCCTGGGCACCGCAGGGGGAAAGGCTGCCCCGAGCGCGCGGTGTCTCATCCCAGCCACCCCCGCCACAGGACAAGGTGTTTCTGTGCCTGCAGAGAGGGGCTGCATCCCCGCAGAGTGGCTCTACCAGTTACCATCACTCACTCCATGCACGGGGCAGCACGGCCCACTTGGAAGAGATGTCAGACGCGCTGCATATTTGGAAGTGAAACATCCCCTGGTTGCTTTCATCTGAGCATATGACTCGCCCGAAGGCTGGGATCATTGAGTTTGTTACGTCAGATCAGATATTAGAGAGGACAGCAATGTTAGACATTTACTGTTCTCTGTCTTCGGAAAGTCAATTAATTCCATTTAATCACAGCCCAATGGGGTAATCCAAATAAAGAGGCATTTGGGATACTGCTGTAATGACTTGCCCCCATTTTCTGAGCTTGCACCATCACTTAGCAGAGCAGATGTGGATGGAATTACCATCTTGTTCGGAAAGAAGGTGGGGAATTACCATCCCCATGTACAGACACAGGAACAAGCTATACTCTTGTTCCCTTTCAGATACTACACTGCCTTCCCTCTTTATTCTGTTACCTCGCAGATGTCCTTCAGATGTTTGATGTAGTCTCTCTCTGTGCTTATGATCTCATTGATGACATTGGTCCTCATTTGGTCTTTGGTGGTCTGCCCCATCCCGAAGCGTCGGGTGCCACTGCAGGAGTCGTCATCTTTGGTACCCTCTGCCTTCAGAGGATAGTCTTCCATAGGCTCATCCTGGTTTACTCGAAGCTGTGCCAAACACACAAGGATGCTCACTGTTGGTATTGCCCACTGCCCCTTTCCACTCAAAGCAAGGAGCCTTGGGAGGAAGGACTGCAGGCAGAGCAGACTGAGCAGGGCGGAGGAGTGACAGGAACGCTGCACGCGTTACCCGCAGATGGTTCGCCTGTGCGGGAACGCTATGGCAGACAGGTAGTTTGGGAGGGTATTGGCAAACCACATGATGACTGCGCCTGAAATGTAACAGGGATGGTTTGAAGCAGACATCTCCTGCGGATGGAAGTCATGGGAATGGTTTCCTGGGATGAATATATACAAAGCAGGGAGGAAATGGTTTATCAAGTGAAAAACCATCATGAGCCCCAGTGTAGGGACAGGACAGGGATGCGGTAAATAGTTGGTGTTTTTACCGCTTTATGATTACTATCATATAATAAATAACAGATGGCATCTCAGTAGCTGTTCTCCCAAGAATATTTAAAGATAATTGATTTTTAATATGAAACTAAATACAATTGCCAGTGGGCATCTAATGTGGTAAGCAATGTCATGACATCGCAAGGCTGCATGTGGGTAACTCATGATTCCTTTAGAGTGCCCGTGAGAGGGCAGCACAGCACGAGCAGAGGACAAATCACCAGCGTTTGGAGGCCGAGCTGCGTGTCAGGGCCAGCTGCGCTCAGTACGGTGACTCTGCTCTAGTTCATGCTGAGCAATTATCGGTGCATTTCACTTACAAGACTTCTTTGATGCACTAGCACCGTCACTGCATATAAAAGAGTTCCCAGAACATCTGTGGGAATATTTTGTACACAACTAGAATCATCAAGCTCAGCACAGAGAAGAAAGGAAAAAAAATAGAAGTGGGAAAAAAAAAATCATCAGTTCTACTGTATCATCTTCCAAGCAGACATAAATATATGCAACTTTACTACAATGATACAGACCTACTTTAAACTTTTAATGTAGTTTCCTCTAGGCAGGATTACTCACCTTACATATTTATATATTTATATATCTATATATCTATATATCTATATCTATTGTATAGATAGATATAGATAAATGCTCCTTGTCCACACATGCGTAATTACATTTCCTCACTGTTTAAAGCTGGTGAAATCCTGCAAATGTGGAAGTCTTGTTTCCCTTCATTGCTAGCAGAGCACTGGAAGATCTTAAGCTCAGACCTTTGCCTGAAACTGAGTGTAGCTGCCGGCCCTGTAAACACACAGGCCTTCCCAGCAATAAGCTTGTGATCCAGTGATCCTGGCAGAGTATCTCCACACAGATACTTAAATAAGTATTATAATTACTCCACTAAAAGAATCTGTTATTCTGCATCCCTAATGGTTAGCACTAACTAGTCTTATTTCCCCTGAAACATTAGCTTATCAGAGGTCATTGCCAACCAGGACAACAACTCAACATACCTGGAAATGAACGGAAAAAAGAGGTCTACTTTGACTAGGAAAAAAAAAAAAAAAAGTTGTGCCCCTGCCAGTGGTGAGAGCTCAGTCCTAGTGATCTTATGTGCAAAAGCTACAGCAAAACATTTCAAAACTTTTATGGCAGTCTGCCCCACTTCTATAAGGGCTTTTGGTACAGTCACCGTATCGTCTCCTTTCATCCTCCACCTGGCTGTGAGTCACTTGTGATCCAAGGCGACCTGGATGAGAAACTAAAGAACTGAGAGTCTCTTTGCTCTTCTTTGCTGAAGACCCTGTCCTTAAAGTGAGGAGAGCAGAGCCAGGCCTGCACAGGAACAACTACAGACTAAAGAAAAGAAAGACGCTGTTCTCCTCACAAAGAAAAGCAGGCACCCAGCAGCTATCCAGACTCTTGTTTTACCCCTAACTCGCATAGAGAATTCAGATGCATTTTAGACTGCTCTGTGAGGAATGAATGTGACCTCTGCGGCGCACACTTTTGTCTTGTCTGCTAATCACAAGCTATTTCTGCGTGGGGTTCGTAGCCAGCACAAAGAGAACTTTGGCACCAAAACAGATCAAAATCAAGTGTGTCCTGTCCCCACCAGGGCAGCTGTCTCACAGGACTTCCAAGATGTCGCTCCTTTCCTGTGGTTTTCCCCTCTATTTTCAAGTGCCTGAAATGAAGTGCTCTGTTGTAGCCCACCAGCCTTGTGCTTTCAAACCCCCAGGATGCAGGGAGGCGGTTGCACCCTTTGGGATGTGATACTGGAGTTAGTACCAGATGGATAAAGCTAAGCCTGGTGTCGTGCTCATCCGTGCTGTTGGAAGTGGACCTTAGAGTGAGGCCCTCTGTCAGTTCTGTCTGGGCTTCCTCTAGGAGAGGATTAGTCTGAAGGGGAAGCAGTTTACCTGGACGCAGACTAGCCAACACGCATATGGATAGGCAGAAGCCCCGCTATCTACTGCTGAACTAGAGAGCAGCCAGACAGGCACGGCAGCTCCTCGGCCTGCACAGCTCACTTTAGCTCCAGAGCCCGCAGCAGCTGGGTTGCACTTACCATGATTTACTGGTGGGGAGAGGGAACTGCCCCTGCACACGACAGCGCCGTGCAGAGGGCTCACTGTACAGTAGCCATGTGTTTAGGAAAGCTAAAACACAGATGTTGAACCAGCTACCTCCAGGTGTGGAAGCACTCAGCAGTCATTACGTAATACAAATCCTTGGGTGAGGGGAAAAACAAAACAAAACACCTGCTAATGGAGAGGTGTGAAGAAATACTGAGGTCTTACCCGTACGAAGCTGGCTGGAAACCAGCCTTCACTGTCCAGAATCCTCCCCCACCACCACTCCTTGTTGGTCGCGTCCATTACTTCAATGACATCGCCGGCCTTGAATCCCAGCTCCTGGTCATCCATCGTGACATGGTCCCAGAGGGCTTCTGCATACACCACGCTCCCATCGCTGATGAGCTGTGGACAGAACCAGTGAAGCAGTCAGCACCATTCTCGGAGCTACACCGCCATCTGCAGCACTGCCGTCATGTCAGCTGGGACAAACGAGCTGGTGCGAGTCCAGCAACTGCTCTGAGTGCCCTTGCTCGCAACAGCATTTCCTGCAGGTGACTTTGCCTCAGCCAGCACACTAGGGCTAGTGGGCCAGTGTTGGTGGAGGCTGCTCTCATGGTTTGGAAAGCCTTGAAAGCCATCCAGGAGCTCCAGGCTTTCTAGATCCATACTTGAGAGCAGAAAGTCTTCTGAAGCTTCAGACCTGGTCTAGGATGAATGGATCTTTAAGTCTTTAGGGTGGTTAAACTTAGCATTTAAGCTGCTTAAAATAAATCTCCTGAAGCCTTTAAGTAATTATGCTAAGGGCCACTGGTTATTTACAATACATATCAAAGAGGGAAAAAGGAAGCTGGGCAATTAACAGAAAAAACAGAACATGCCTAGAGACAGTGTGTGGGCTCTTTACCACAGTGCTGACTGCATCCATACAGTCCATCCTGACATCCATCCACACAGTGCTGACGGCATCCATATGTGCAGGCTGCCATTCCCAGCTGCTACCAACGCCACCTTCTAGTTAAGTAACCCTGAGGAACTGCTGCTGCAGGGGAGTGTCTCACCCGTACCCTGCCGAGTTGGTTGGTACCACAGGGCTGCCTCATGACCCCGTGTTTCTCACGGCAGAGCAGAGTACGATGATGTGGAGTGCCTGTGGCTGCAGCACTGAAGTGCCCAGCACCCTGCGGGAAGCCAGGAGCCCCAGCCTGATCCTGCATTAGCAGCACTGGAGGTGACACCACCGCCTCCGAAGGGGACAAAGCCACGCGGTTCTCACCAGACTTACTTAATGAAAACTGTGTGACTAACTGGTGAAACCTCAGCTGTTATTTTAATACACTAACATTAGCATCGTAAATTTTGCATACCCAAGAAGCATCTGTACTGTGAATAGGGCTGGCCAAGTACCCACAGGCAAGCAAACAAGCCACTGCCAGAGCGCTGAAGACTGACTAAAAAGACGCCTGAAATGTAGGCCAAGATTTGTTTAACCAACACCAAACACCATGTTTGGGGTAAGAAAAGCTAAACAAGAGGAGTTAAAGCAAGAAATGAAGAGAAAAAATATTTCATTTTTGCTTTGAATTGCATCACTGCCTCAATTAAAGCAGTATTTGATATACCTGCACGGCTGCAGGCTGACAGGTTCTGCCCTGAATTTAATAATCAAAATATTCACTGCGCAATTTTCTGTTAAGTTCCTCAAACTGCGCCTTACGTTACTTTTTTTCAAATACCAAAATCCCGAACATGCTCAGTTTAATAGCCCTTCTCCCGCAGTAACTCCAGGAGGGAAACTGTGAACCACAGCTCAGGTTTGACAGTGTCGACGCTTCCACGGCACCCAACGGGCTCCGTGACCACCATTAATTTCCACAGAAAATAACATGATCCAGTTTTGGAAGGGGACCATCACCAAATAGAAGATGCAACCCCAGCCAAGCAGCAGCTGCTGCTGCTGCTTCATCATGGAAAGCCAACGTTAAGGAGGAGGGCAGCAGCCCTCGGGCAGGCTGCCCTGGTATCTCAGGGGGAGNAGAAGATGCAACCCCAGCCAAGCAGCAGCTGCTGCTGCTGCTTCATCATGGAAAGCCAACGTTAAGTACATCTCTTTGCTTATAGCAAGGTTTGCTTGTAGGCATTGCTATCTACAATCCACATGCAGTATCAATGCCGACTCTCTCCAAAACTGAATTCTGACTACAGCAGCTGCTTTGTCCCTGTGGTAGCATTTTACTGTACCTGCCGCCTGCGCAGCTCCAACCTCCAGCTCCCGTGAGCCAGAGCAGACCCGACGGGAAGGAGGAGGGCAGCAGCGCTCGGGCAGGCTGCCCTGGTATCGCAGGGGGAGCACAGCGGGGATGGACGGGGAGCCGTGCCCCAAGCACCGTCCTGCACAGGCTGAACAAATACTCCCGAAGGGGAGAGACAGACGGAGCCTGGGCACGTACCTGCCACAAATTAACTCCATTACACACAGGCAGACGGATGCCGCTTGGCCAGGGCCTGGGCTGCATATTTGCTTGCACGTGAACTCCCCCGGCCCGCTCATCTGAGGCCAGGCACTTGGACACAATTACCTCCTCTGTCCTGCTCTCGTTGTGACAGGAGCTCCAGGCAATATTAGCAGAGATAAAAGATCTAGACAACTTACAGAAGGAGGGAGGAAGACTGCTTCAGGAAATTTTCTTCTTTCAGCTGCTCAGTTCTACTTGAATAAGCTATCTGAAAGCTATCTATCTGAATAGCTTTCTCTTGAGAATGCTAAGCACACTTCAGCACTGAGGACTGAAAATTAACTCAGGTGCATCGCAAGATACCAGGAACTGAGCAGTTCAGGGAAAAAGAACAAATAAAATGGAATCTACTTTTCCCCTAAAATAAATATTCAGTGAAGAATAGCTGAACTCAAGTACTTCCTGATGAATTAAAATGGCCTCTGAAAAGCCTGTGTTCATTTGTGTTGCAGCACTCCCTGTGCCAGTGCAGAGTCTGCGAGCTGCAGCCTGAGAGGTAGCGGGGCTGGCACGTCGCGCGCTGCCGCCCTGCAGGAAGCCCCACAGAGCACGAGGTCCTTCTCCTGTCTATTATCTTCCAGATCTTCCCTTGGGTCTTCTCTAATGCAAAGGGCAGCATGGGAGTTAAAGAAAAACGTTACTTCTGACCTTGTCCTGAGGTAGTGTTTCATTAAAATACAACATTTATGTTGTCAGCAGATGGGTAGAAGGCAGCTAACCCGTGCCTTGAACTGAACCCCATGAGGGAGTGCTCAGATCACCCTGACAGTTCTTTCTTTCTGCCCAAACTTTTAGCTTCATTGTTCAGTAGCGGGCAGTAGAGATGAACCTGGCTCAGAGCTTCGGTCCCCTGAGTAGCAGCACTCGGTGCGAGCTCGTCTCCCCGACCGCCTCTGCGGAGCCACAGGCCGCATGGCCGCGATGGCCCTTCTTGTGGCGGCCCCTGCCAGGACACGCGTGTCCCCACTGGAAGGGGGACTGCCTCCTCCACCTCGGCAGCTCGGACCTGTGCACCGTGACCCAGCCCAACCCATGCCCTCATCTTTACTTGCCCCTTCATTTTTGTTTTTCAGTATTTTCATTTGACAGGGATTCTTCCTTACAAATACTGTTGCAAAGTCAGTTGGCCGATATCTCAGTCTAGTTATGCATGCTTTCCTGGTATCATAGAGCGCTTTTTTAAAACATGTGCCTGTAGTCAAGCTCCTCACAAAACCACAGTACATCTGGTATAGTTGCCTCCACTGACCAAACATCCAAAATTTGTCATCAGATTTATTCGGTAAGAACCATTTCCCACTGGCTGGCCCACTGGTCATGCTGGCTGGGATTTATCATATTCCCACCTTCCATTTACATTATTTGAGTCCTCCTTCTCCCTCAGAAGTGGTTTAAACAAATGGGAAGTGGGGGGGGAATGGTCCCCCAAGGCAAGGAGGGGCTCTGAAGTCACCCTCTTTATCGTGCCCTGCAGAGGGGCCCTTGCTTCAGCCTGCACATTGCAAGTAAACCATGAGAGTGCATGCCATGGGCATGTATGTTGGGGCCAAGTTAAAATCACGGCAAATTTGCTAAAATATATTTAAACTATGTTACTTTGTGCTTATCCAGGCCAGAAAAGCTCTTCCAACAGTGTGGGGATGATAACCTGCAGCTAAGGAGAACCACTTCTTCAAGCTTATGCATCCAGATCCGGTTAGTGCTCTTAGTGCCCCAAACATCCCTCCCAGGACTTGTATGTGAAAAAAGTCTGTTAATTTAGGAAATAACAGCTTAAAGCTTTTCTGAGGTGAGGAAACAACAGAAAGTGAGTAACTTCTCATACTTGATATTATTTTGAAAAAAAAAGTTTATATCACATCTTTCAGTTAACTGTTCACAAATTACAATAGTTGCTGGCAGTGATTACAATAAATGAAGTTGGAAAATAGCTTCCATTTTAACCTTTCATACAAGTTTCCAAGTTCCCAGGGCACAATGATTTAAGTTTAAATTCTGCTATTTGTCAGTCTTATCAGCTCAAAGCCTTCCATTCTGATTCAAGGGAAATGCATTTTCAAATGAGCAGATACAAGGCTGATTGTCACGGTGACAAAAAGGCAAATGAAATGGCGCAGTGATAACTGTAATAAAACACGGTATCTAAAAAGGCGTAGCTCCAAACGAGCTGCTCTCCACAGGAATGCAGACAGATTTAGGAGGATGTCAGCTTGGAGCAACCCGGGGTCAGAAAGTCAGAATGCTAGGAATGACTCAGAAAAGAAGGAGGATGGGAAGAGCTTGAAAAGGCGCAAAGAATCACATGAATCAAAGGTACGGAACAGCATCCAGGCCAGCACCAGCTGCACGCACTTGGAAACTGGAGTAGAGAAGGTCAGATGGAGGGTGGCCGCTAGATGAGGCCTGTAAGTTCACAAGCACCAGGGGCTGTTCAGCTGCTCTCACAACGCAGGGCCCATGGGCACTCAGTGAAACTCATGTCTACCCCCAAAACAGAACGCTTTTCTGTTAAGCTCCGCCACAGGATGCCACGGAGCCAAACATGTAGATACATTCAAAAACAGACTGGACATCTGCAGGTCCTTCAAGGTCATTTAAACACCCTATATCTGGATACAACCATCATGCATCTTAGACACTAATTGCTGGAAGACACAGGAGGAGGCAACCAAGCCACCTTTACACCCTTCCCTAAGCATTTACCCCAAGTCACAGCTAGAAGAGTTATTTGCTGGTCCTACAGAACTGTTAATATGATATGATGGAAGTAAAAAGTACAAAATCAATTTATTATTTTCTGTTTTGACTAACCATACTGCCCATAAATACCTCTGGCAAATGTTGAGCCCTGAAAATGTAAAAAGAAATATGGAAAGTATGGAAAGGCATATTTGCAAAGGAACAGCCACACTCTTGTTTCCATGGGAAATCAGTGATTCCTAACATAATTGCAATGAGGGTAAGAACACCCTTTGGCAGGACTGTCATCCTCCTGGAGAGAAAGATCCTACCTGGAGTAGATCCCTAACACCTGGAAGTCCAGCCTGGCAGCGCTGTTACATACCTGGAAACACCTGCTTTTCCCAGCCCTAAAAAGAAACTTGCAGAGGTGAGAGGCAAAAGAAAGTGCATGGAGGGAAAGGGGCTGCACGGGCGCCTAATGTGATGTGTGTGGGGATAAGGAGACCTTGAGGGCAGCCTACGCACACGGAGATGTGCCACATCCCCACTCAAAATGCTCAGAAGGGACTAGGCAATTAAGAGCTAAAGGACCTAAAAACCTCCTCAAACTCGCAAAGCTAGAGAACTTAAGTCATTCTAAAGCTCTAAATCAGCTTAAACGGCTTAAACTCTTTTAAGGCCTTAAAGTGTTTTAAGCATTTTAAACCCATCTAAAGCCTTAAAGTGGCTTAAGTAGTTTAAAATGCTCTAAGACTTAAAAGTAGTTTAAGTATCTTCAACTTCTGTCTAACCTACTTCTCATACTTACCTCAGCCGCACGGTGCCTGCCGGTTCCAGACTGAGGTAGATCCAAGTTCCGGTCTCACTGGCCTAATACAGCTTGTAGCTCCCCAAGCTGTTTCTTCAACCACCTTGTAGTGATTCTGGAGCTCTCTGGAGAGAACTACAGACCTTCCCTGCCGGGAACCGCTGTGACCACAGACCCAAGATCATATCACTGAACAGCTCTGGCTGTACCTGAAGGGAGTTGCAAACATGTAATTCCTGGCTGCTCTGAAACAAGGTTTTCTAGACTAGCACCACAACAGTGCTTGGAAACCACACACATACCTGTCTCCTGTATTCCTTGGTTCAGTGAAAAGGTGAAGAAAAAAAAAGGGGTTGGGTTTGAATTGTCAGACGTGAACCAGCCTCTGTGCTGACGTTTGTACACATCTACATGCTGCCTCATTTCTAGCTCTAGTTTGCCTGGGGAAAAAAACTGTGAGACTGACTAACTTGCCAGTTCACCAACATTTGGAAGACTACAGTGACTGCAGAACATGAAGCCTATGACGTTAATGCAGTTTTTTCATTTTCTGGTGCTCTAATTTTAACTGTACAACCTTGGATGTGTAATGGCCCACGAGGTTTCCTTGGTTTTTCTTACATGTAATAGTGTTTCCTGTTGTATCTTTCTCGCAGTATTGTTTTGCAGCCAACCAAACAGAAAATGCTATTTTCTTTAGAAAATCTGGTTGACATGACTGTGAACTTTGCCACTTCTGCTACAAACTTTCCTCCACTTTCCTTAGCACTGGCTAAGGACCAGGAGTCATTCTGTCCACCCTTACTAGAGGGGTGGACACTCACACTATTTCCCACCATTCCAGCTCTTTGCAGGAGGCTCCTGACTCTACATGGTTTCCCAGCTGGAGTAGAAGTTCTCAGTGCTCTCAGCTGTCTCATGGCTGCTGTTATTCCCTCTCCCATAAAGATACAGCAAGTTACAGAACCACTCATAGCTTGAAGGCAAATTTGTTTTGCAAATAAGGTTAAAGAAAACACTTTAAAGTAGAAGCAAACTGTATTGCTAGCAACCTACCCTGAATCATGGAAAGGTCAGCATCTCTTTGGGTTCTCAGCGGGCAGCAAGCCAGACACACAGTACTTGTCTTTCTTGTGATTCATTTCAAACAAAGATACAGCAAGGAATAAGCTAAAATGTTTTTTAGCTCCTCTCTGCTATGCAAACATCTGTCCTTGATGAACAGCCCTGTGCCAAGGCCTGCACAACACTGGTAGGTGTTGGCAGATGTGCTGGGCCAACAGAAGTTGTTCAGCAGTTTCCAGGACTTCACTCTCAAAGATCATCTCTCTGCCCTCAGAAAACAGTGTAAAAATTTTCTACTATCTGCTCCCTTTCTTCACCTTCCCCTGGGAGAGAAAGCATTCAGGTTTTTGGTGACCCAAAACTTATAAAAGATGCATTTCTTTTCTTTCCAGCAATCTCAGTGCAAGCAGTTGGAGGTCTTTTCTCCACTAAGCTAAGGATCACTGTCCTTTTCTTTGAAAATGTGCCACAGAAAAATCTGAGTATCAGCAGTACCTAAAGGAAAGGAAAAGAAAATTCTTGATACAGTCTTACTGTCGGGTAAAGGAGAATGCTTGGTCTTTGTTTTTGGGTTCTCTCAAAATAGAAACGATTTTTTTTTGCAGTTCTACTGGAAGCCCATTAAGATAATTACCCTCTCCCTGTTAGACCTGTGCTAAATAATGCTTTTGAAGATAACAACAACTACAAGGCTTATATGCTAGCTCAGAATCAAGAAGAATCACTCGAGAAGCAGCAGTTTCCCTGAGCTGGTGAGACCCACAGGCACTTACGCTTCTGTGCATTTCCATGCTCTTTGTTTGACCCAAGCTCATCCTTGCTTCTCGGCATGCTGCAAATCAGCGCCCGGGCTTCAAGTGCCTCCCGCTCTCCTGCTTCCCTTGAGCGAACACAGAGGTACCAACAAACCACCTGCCCCCTGTACGTGCTCAATTTGCCCTGCCTGACTCCCCGCACGAGCCCCTTGCAAGGAACATGAGCTTTTCAAGACAAGAAATGGTTAGTTTTGCAGAAACAGTCCAAGGCAAAGCTGTGTGCTGGCAGCCCACACAGTACTCTGCTCCTGCAGCCCAGGCTGCTTCTCTCAGCCTTGCCCCAGGACTCCCGTGGGTCCCAACACAGGCTGCTTTTCCCTTAGTGCTCTCGCTATATAATTACACCCTGATTAGCATAGCACACCCTGACACCTTGCAGCTACCAGTGTGAATTAGCATTACTAAAAATACTAAGTCTCAACGTCTTAGCAGTCTTCATTTCTTAATCTCCTGGTGCAATTATTTCATTTAGTGAGGTGAGGAAATCTGAGCTAGGTTGTTTATGAGAGATCCTGGCACTGTTTTTTTAGCTTCACATGTGATGTCTAGGCAGGGTGTTTGTATTTCCCATTCGACATCGGCCACAGCTCTGTGGACACCCAACACGCCAGGCATTTCTGGCAAGACTGAGCAGGAACATGATTATAAGTAACCAATGGCAGTGCAAAGGACCCTGCTGCTTTGCCTGTATCACAAAAGCTACAGTTCGCAGGCCTACAAACAACCTGCACACACCCCCAGGCAGCGCTCAGCACACACCAAGCAGCGTACAAGACATCACACCATTTCCAGTCTTGGTCTGAGCTGGTGGATGCATTAATACCAAACACACTCGTCATTTTTATGTGCTGATTTTAGGTTTGTTGCCCCCCATCGTGTCACCTTGGCTCTGCCCAACAGGTCCTGCTGCGGCAGGGATGGAGCGGGCTGGAAGCAGCTCTACCCTTGCCAGCCTGGGGAAAGGGACTTCCCTTTTTTTTTTTTTTTAAATCAAAATACTAGCAGCAATAATTAAAATAATTACTGATGATATCATCCTAAATAGTTACTTGCTTCTTATCTGGCCAGCTCATACCTTGGATTCCAAGAATAAATCACACAGACAGCAGATATCAAACATCAACACAAAAGGAAGTTTAGCCTGGGAGAACAAATTAAGAAAATGAAACAATATCTAAAGTGCAGATCTCCCTCTGGAAATGATTCCCCAGCCTGGGGGCTGTTCAGAGATGCTCTTTGTACTTGCAAGACATGAATGAAGCAGCGCGTGGGGCAGCTCTGCAGGTCCTGGGTTGCTCCGTGTTGCGGTGAGGGTGCCCTGCGCAGGGAGGACACACCGAGCCCCACGCGCAGGGGCAGGGCAGGAGCGGGTGCAGCCCTGCCGGCACCTGCCACCCGGGCAGGCAGCCCATTGCCCACGAGGCCCTGCCAGGCTGCACCACCCACACTGTGGGCACTGCTCGTGCTCCATGCCCGGCTCCCCGCAGGGCTCCACTCCCATGGCTGGGGCACGCCTGCCTTCCTGGGGACTGCGTGCGCTGGCTGCTGTGGAGTCCCTGTCTCTTGTGTCAATAGGCACACTGAGAGCAAGGAGAAAGCCAACTTTGTTCCCTTAAATGTCAGAGCACTGCCCTTGCCCAGCAGCTTCTACCACCACCTACAGTTCCTGCATATAATTCAAGGATCCATCAGCAGCTTTGTTTTTCCTCAGCTCTTTCGACCATCACAGCTTCTTCAGTCAAGATTCGAGGCAGCCTTGAGTGAGTCACAGCAACTGCCAGGCTGATTCATGCTCATATGGTACCCGAGGGCGTTCATCGCAGCTGAGCAAGGAAGAAACACCGGGCTCCCCCCACCAAAACTGCACCCAGATAACTTCAGAATTAGACAGCAATTAGACAGCTGGATAAGTAGGTAAACGAGGAAGCTGAAATTCATTTAGCATCAAATATTATGAGGAAAAGTGTTAATTTCAACTCAATAGTGTAATAGCTGTGGCAGGTCATGCTCTAACATGTTCCTCCAATGAGTGCCCCAGAACCTGGCAGTTGTCTAACAGTTTTTAAGTGCAAGAACAGACCTACTTTTCTGCTTCCAATGACTTAGACAGTAATTATCTGGTGAAATTATCCCATGCAGGATAATGGAAACTGCCCCAAACTGGGAATGGGGAGGCAATTTCACCAGGGTTTATACTACTTTCTCTACAAGGCATTGCTCCTCACATGGCTCTGCCCTGCTCTCTGCCCTCCTGCTGTCTCACGGCAGCAGCACTCTTCGCGTGGGGGCTGTCCGGGATCCCGGCACTTGCTGCATTTCCCAAGGAGAAGAGCTGGGCTGTGACTGTCCTGGGGGGGTTCCCACAGGGGATGACAGGTTTGGTATTCAAGTCATCTCAGACTCAGTGGGATGTGGCGTCCCTTTCCAAGCAGCAGGAACATGCCTTCCCTCACTCAATAGCAGCTAGACGAATTGCTCCATCACCATGAGACCAAATTCAGTTACTTAAACAATTTTGCAAGGTATTATATAAAAAGAAGCTCCCAGGAAACTTCCCTGCAGCACCTCCCTCAGTAGAAGGTAGCAGCAGATACAATCTCCAGTTAGGTGACAAAACCACTCTAGAAGTGTTTTGGTTACGCAGCGTTGGGCTGGACAAGAGCAGTGCACGAGCTCTTGTGATCACGGCTGACGAAGAGGATGACTCTTGGCTTGCCAAGGTTGGCGATCAGTTTACCAGCCGCTTGCACATGCGGGGCTGGATGCTCAGGTTATGAATAGGGCCAACCTGGATGCTCTCCAGAGCTATGAGCATCTGTGTGGGCCACACGGACCACTGCGGGTTTCACCCACGGAAGCCCATGTGCTCTGCACTGTATCAGTTACAGTAGCAGTGAGGGAGCAATAACTGACGGCTTAGATGCACCACAGGGGTTGCCACGATGCTAAGGTCTATTTTTGCTCCTACTGCAGTTGACAACAAAACTCCAGGGGCAGTGAGAGCTCCTGAACACTCAAACGCTTCCAGAGCCTGCTCGAGCCTTGGGCACAAGCTGCCCGCCCAGGAGGTGCCAGAAACCTTCCCCTAGTCCCTGCTCATCAGCAATCCAAAGCCTTGCTTGTTTTCCCTGCTATTTGAAGTCTGAACTATGTTTTCACATCAAGATAGAATTTAGGCTTTCCAAAAGCCAATCTTTTTCCATTGCACACCATAAAGTTCTGATTCACATGCAAATTAAAACTGCAGGAAAAGTTTAGAGGGGAAAGGGGACACGATGGGGAAGATATAGATTTCTCTGAATGCCATGGTTTTCTTTTTTATTAAACTACCTTCAGAAAATAAGGTATACTGGATGCTTCTGGTGGCTGTGGTTATCATAGTGTCAAGCTCATAGACATCATAGCCTGCCTTGAGATTTTTAGTAATTGAAAGCTGTCCACATACATAAAAGCTTGCCAGAGAAGCGCAGGGAGCTGAGGGACACCCAGAGACTCCTCTCAGCAGAACGCTGCTCCATGTGCAGATGAAACACAAAGCATCTCCACAATACGGACTTCATTTGTGTACTCCTGCTGTGGCTTTATATAACATCGACATATCACACACAGTGACACATACAACTGGTACAGAGAATGCCACTCGTGAGATGACACAGACATCAGTAGCACCCAGCCTTTCTCTAATCGCAGAGCACGCTCCAGTAGCCACAGATGCCCAAGTCTGAAGAGATTGAAGCACCTTCAAGCACCAGGGACACAAAATGTACTGTCCTTGTGAAAGCTGGTGGGTTATCTAACAGACAGGATGAAAGAGCCTGTGGAATTGCAAGAGCTGGGATGTTTTGCACAGTGCTCAGCACAAACATGAGCTGCGTCAACAAGACCAGAGCACTGTGACTTCTTCTCCAGTCTCTCTTCCTCCATAAATTGCTCTGCTTTGATGCTGCCGAGTTGCTTCACTGAGGTACCAATGCCCAAGCCTGGACGTGAGATGTGAAGGGATGTCAACAAGACGCTGTTGGGGCGAAGAGCACCAGCCTGAGCATGCTGTTTTGGTGCCCTTCCCTCCAGCTGGGTCTACAGAGCACTCCTGGAGTCGCTTCCCATCCACACACAGCACCACTGGCCAGCTAGAAACACGTGGCCAGCAAGCAGCTTCCTGCGCAGGGAGTGTGCCAGCCATTTCCATGTGCGTGCCGATGACGGAGAAGCATAGAGACAAGACGGGAGACAGGATAAGAGCCGAAGAAACACTCCTCCCATGCTGCTGCGGCATTCGTTCAGCACAGACGTATGCAGCGCTCTAACGAGCAAATGGCTCGTTAATTGCTACTCACAGCCATGGAGGCACGGTTGGCCCTGGTCCTGGCAGCATGCCCGTGCATGGGCACGGTGATCGCCACTCCCTCCCAAACAAAGCCACAGTGTTTCAGCCTTCTCCAGGGCTGAGGAGTGCGTAGGCACAGCAATGTCATCCTTAGGGATCGAGGTGCTCAGCGCCATGGCAGCGGGTAGGATGGAGCAGGTCGGCTCCGTTACCTTTCTCTGGTCTAACGGTGATCCAAAGAGCAAGGCACAGGTGATGACAAGAGGGCAGTGGGGTGGGGAAGGGAGTGGTGGTTAAAAAACAGACGGGGGAGGCTCCGAGACACACGCTCAGCGGGACGGCAGACAGGGGCACACAACGACATGCTGACCTGCTGACGGCCACCCAGGCCAGGGAGTCCCACGTGCTTCTGTTGCTGCCACGCAGCTACCAGCAGTGCCCTGTCAGTGGAAGGCCAACAGGAACATCAGCACCACGTTGACGATGATGAGGAAGAGCAGGATGACAAAGACCACCACCCGCTGTGTCTCCGGGGTCATGTTGCAGCGCAGGAACGCGTGAAGCGCACTCCATTTGTGCCGGCTTCGCTCGGGGCCCTTTGCCATGGCTTCAGCCCCCAGGAAACAAAAGAGATGGGCCAGCTCCTGAAGTGACGCCTGCCAGCCCAGCGCAGGGCTGGACAGGGCAGAGCCAAGGGACGAGAGCCGTGCCGCAGCTCTCAGGAGGAGTCCCAGTGCTGTAGCGCAGCCATCGTGGGTCTCGCGCCCCGCATGTGCCCCAGCACCACCGCCTTACCCCGGGGGGACGCTCCGCACGCCCACGGTGGGTGCTGTGCTGCGGAGGGCTGCGTGTGGCGAGCGCTTCCAGAGCGTCTCCACCGGCGCGCACGGCGATTTGCTCGGGCCGTTTCCAGGATACATGCAGGCCCTGGCAACGAGGCACGCGCGAGCCGAACCAAGCGGGGCCGTGCGCAGGGGAGTCCTGCAAGGCGGCTCCGCACCGGATTAGTCAGCGGCTTTACTCGATCCTGGCCCCGTGCTACGAGTGCCGTGGCCAGCGCTGCCGCAAGGCAAACCCACTCCGGCCGGGTTGGGCTCCCCGCGCAGCTGCATCTGCACCAGCTGTGCTGCTGCAAGATGTGGCCCTCACACCATGACCCAGGGCAGCGGGGGCTTTTTCCCCACTGCACTGTCCCCTTGCATGCCGGTCTCTGCAGGGCCAGATCACCTGAAGGACCTGTCCACGAACATCAGTGCCTCAGGGCAACCGAGATGCTTCCATCTGGCTCCCTGGGACTGGAGAGCCGCAGGCAGCTCCGCAGTGCGCTGAACATGTGTACAGCTTTGCTGCTGCAGTGTGGAGGTCTCCACGCTGCTCCGGGTGCACCCACAGATACCCTGGCTACAGCAGTGACCACTGTCATGTACCAGGGCANGCATTGCCACAAGCTCCTTGCTCATCCACGCAGGCCTCCTGCCCCCTCTGCCTGATTTTTTACGTACAGGGATGCATTGTTGCTGGACATTGAGGAAATGACGCTTGAATACCAGCCAGCTCGACTGCATGCAGTCGAGCTGGCTGGTGCAGCATGAGGTGCAGCATGACTCTGCACCTCACCTAAGAATATAAGGCATGGAAAAAAGGTGTATATGGATATACACACACGTATACACACACACAGGCAGGATCGTAGGAGCAAGAGCCACAGCTTCCCCCCTGAACATCCCAACTGCAGGTCGCTGGGGGTAGCTCCCTGGGAAAGGGGGATGAGGGAGCAGTGGCAGGATCATGCTGGGGTGGACATGCTCAGCTTGCAGGCACAAGTGAGATAACACACATAAAACAACACATATATCTTTTTCCAAGTGTTAGCACATCAGTGTGATCCTTGGACCCGAAGAGCTCCTAAATGGGCACAGAGCAGCTGACAGACTTAGAAAGGAAAAAGGTTTAAGAGCTATGATCTGGATACTTGTCCTCCAGTTTGCTTTCTCCTAAATCGTATTAGCCTCAGCAAGGAGTATGCGGAAACCATTAAGCAATCAAGTAACTTCCTCCGTCTCACTATCCTTTTGTAACATTTGAGGTACTTGCCTTTTCCAGACATCATAAAACCAAGTCTATGTTTATTTCAATTCAATGATTTCTGAACTCAAAAATTCTGCAGGTCTCCTTGACTCCAGCCTAAATGTAGAATAAGGGAAATACCACTCACGATGAGGGCTCTTGCTGTCCTACCATCTCAGGACCTAGCATGCAATTCTCCAATTTGTCTTTTAAAAGCATTAACTCCCCCATAGACCCAGGCTGGGCCCGCACAGTGTATAAAGATCCATCTGGGGCGACAGTGCTTGCTCATGCAAGGCACCTGCCTGGAAAAGGGGCATCTGCAACTTGACGGATGGGTGACCATACAGAACTGTGCCCGAGATAGGTTTGTCCTGAGAGCTAGAACCTGGGTTTCTTCTCCTAAGGGAGATTCCAACAGGTGACAGGGGCTGCAGGGTTTTGAAAACGCCAGCAGCCACCTCTGAGGCTGTGCTGAGCGAGGCTGGAGGTCAGTGCAGGCTGCGGCACAAAGCTGGGGCTATTCTGGGGGAGATTAAGGTCACGCCTGAAGCTGCAGGGCAGCAGTGGGAAGCAGGACTGGGGACCCGCAGCCGCTCCTCACCCCGGCCGTGCCTGGTGCGGAGAGCGGAGCTCAGCACTGTGCTGTCGCGTTCTTGCAGGGCCACGCAAGGCTACAGGTGGGAACAGGGTGAAGAGCAGAAGCTGCTTTTCGACAGCCGCTCGTGTCTTTCTCATCTCCAAACTGCCCTAACTTACACAAGATGCTCTACACGATCACACGTAGCCCCGCCAAAGCTACATCTGCTGATCAGCAGCACTGCCCATCTGGAGCAAAGCACTGGGACCCACTGGCTGCTTCAAGTCCAGAGCTGGCACTTACTACTGCACTGCTCAGCTTTTGGGTTCACTGCAGATTTTGGCTTGTCTTGGAGGCGTTTCATCAACAGATGACTTTGGGCATAAGACAATGAACAGTATGTGGTGGGGGGATGTCTTTATGAGCTGAATCCTAGTGAGTGGGAAGCAAGATCCCACATGCTCCTTTGAAATCTGCACAGATACTACCTCCTCCAGACATTTGGATACATTGAGGAGAAACAGATAAACTGAGACCCACCTAGACTGGCGAGTGCCACACAGTACTGGGCAATTTTAAGACTCATGAGGCTGTAATGCCTCTGTAATCTCCTGAAATCTCTGCAGCGTGCAAATAGCTTCAGTATTTGAAGGTGGAAAATTTGACTGAATATCTGTAAAAGGGATCTTAAGCGGGGGAGTAATCTCTTGCTTGGACCCTGAGATTTCTTGGAAGGAGAAGAGGTTCGGGGCATGATAACAAGGTGAAAATCCATACAAAATCATGCAAAACAGTAAGGGGGGAGATGCATTTTCACCCAGCTTTGTTGCAGCTGTAACATCCTAAGCTGAAGCCTTTTTCTTTCCTGATATGCAGACTTTAGGCCACATGCCCTCCTGCAGCACACGACATGTTTACCATGCACCTCTCAGAGCTTTACAACTTAAGGTTAAGCCACCCAGTCACCTCTGTGACCCCACAGAGAATAAGCTGGCATGAGCAGTAAGCGGCCTGGACATGTGCAGAAACCGCCGTGTGACACTAGCTGTGTGACTAGCTTTGTTTCACCCCACGCAACCCATCTCCTCGCACAGTCCCTTCCAGAGGGCTGTGCACGAGCGAGTTATTTCCAAGGTAACCCTTGGTAGTGGGTGGCGGGCCCCAGCTCCTGCCGTGTGCTGCTAGATAGTACACTTTTCTATTGCACGAACGAAACCTCATTCTTACTCCTCACTGATCTGACATGCTTCTGTGGTAGGTGGCATCGCAGACACAAAATAGGTGGAGGTTTTAACCTGTGGCTTGTAGTAGAGAGGGGTTTAGCTTGCACAGTGCACGCTGAGGGTGCGTATTTCAAGTGAGTATTGTGCAATCTTCATTACAATCTCATTTGAAATTGCAGTAACTTACTCCGAGTTCCTCCTCTAAGTGCTATCCTTGTCAAGCTGGGGAGCAGCACTACACCACGAGAATAACATCACCAGTCTAATGTTGAATAAAATAGAAAGATACCCTTTCTTCACTTTTAATCTAAATGATATTAATTATTTGCCCAGATATTTCTTGTTACACTGGTTCTATGTGCAGCAAGTGGGTCCCAAGTATTTAAAGATTATTTTAGGTTTCATCCTTGCAAATGTACAGACAAATTCACTTGTCCATTCACTTGTCTGCCATGCGAAACAGAGTACTTCAGTATTGTAGCAGCTGAACGAGGAACTGAAAAGCATCTCTGCATAGATATGAAAAATTAATAACTGTAATAAGCAGCACAGGTGCTTCAGCCGTGCAGGCAAATAAATAATATCCAGTGCACTGAGAAGGCAAAGAGCATGTGCTGCACAGCGCAGCCCCCTGAGGCAGCCAGCACAGCTAGAAGCAGTCATGACATCCGTCCTTTGTCTTTCTCAAGGGGACTGGGCTTAGGAGACATTGAATAAGATGATGCTGTTCTTGATCTGAATGAATCTTTCCCTCCACTTGTCCTTGGTGTGAAGTTCAGAAGGAAATGGGACATGGTAGAGAGAGATCATCATGGCTCATATCTGCCTTGGATATAAATTGGCAGAGCTCTGCATGAATCATGAGGACACCACACTGATCACAGACAGAAAATAAACTTCCTTTGTCTACTGCAAAGCTTTGTTCATCTAGGGGTTAATTAGTAACGTTGGAGTAAATCTCCCAGATTTTCTGCATTTAACAGCGATGCGCTTGCTGCAAGACATACGATCCAACTTCTCTTAAAGCCAAAGCTGCCTCGATACTGCAGGCACAAAGAAACGGCTCTCAAAACTGTTAAAGCTCAAAAAAACATGGTTATGGGCTAATGCAGCAACAGCCTCTCTCCTGTTACATTAAAAGGTAACAAAAACAAGAGAATAAATGCTAGAATCAAGAGCGCTCTTGTAGCCTTCACCTGTGCTCTCTGCAGTGCCTGGATTAGGGTCACCTAACACAACACATGCTTCACCCCAGCAGCCCAGTCTCATCCTCTGCAGAGGATCAAAACACCGACAAAACAGGATCAATACTGTGGCTGTTTGCACTTTTCATTGCCGTTTTACAGATCGTGCAAGCCCAGCACTGAATACAAATATGAATTTCTTCACAAGTTGTGCTACGACACTCCCAAATGGAGCGTCCCCAGTAATGCCACTCTCTGTTCACACTGCTGAAAGCACAGGCACGAATATGCACCCTGTCCCTCCCCAGCACCATCATCAGTGGCTGCTCAGACATGGCACATACAGATCTAGGGAGGAAGGGAGCACATTCAACACAGGTGGAAACGTTCTACAGCTCAACAACCAAGCTAATATAATTTCACTTTGTCATTTTTCCTTTGACTTTTCTTTTTTGGAATGGAAGTGCCAGATTACTGTATTTTTCATAAAATAGAGCTATTTGAGCTTCTTTGGGAAGAAGCTGCTATTCTTAATAATACTTCTTAGATAGGGGATGTGCTCTTGCTATAGTGCTAGCATTCAAGAGATCAATTATCCATGGAAAGAAAATGGGTCCAAGAGTTTCTTAGTCTAGAAGACATGACCAGAGAATCAGCCATGTAGATGGACCATGACCATCAACAAGAGAATCAGAGATGGGCCATTCCCTGCAAGAAAAGCACAGTAACCAGTCCTGCACTTGGAGACTCTGCTGCACCTAGGAAATGCTTCAGAGCACTTCTAAAGGGAATTTTATCATCATCAACAACAACAAAACTGCTGAGCACATTGGGGGCATCTGGGAATCACTGCTATGGCCTGGAGCTCTGGCATCGGTGGAAGCATGTTCGTTCCTCCTGCGGCACTGCAGTGGGCTCCAGGGGACACGTCCCACACCTCCATGAGCAGAGGAGCTGCCAGGCATCACTCACACACGTAACACACGTCCATCTTGGGCCGCCGCAGGGCTGGCATGTGTCGGGGTTTGGCTGAAGGTGGAAAATTCTCTTTCCATGACTAATGATAAATCACAAGCAAATGGAGAGGATGGGAATGGCCTGGGAAGTGAAAGGAAGCATTTTGTGATGGATGCAGGGGAGCAGGGCTACAACTGCAGAGAAGCAAAACAGGCTGGCACAGTCCATGCAGTGGTCTGCCTGGATGGAAAACGGATGGAGAAGTTGTGGGACGTGGCACAGTCACACAGGTGAGCTCAGTGGAAACAGCAATGGAGCCTGTGAAAACAGAGAATGGAGGTGAGAGGAAGGCAGTGAGCAGCGGTGTGATGCGAGTGGCAGAACGAATGCGGTAACTGTTATGGGGAGGGGAAGATGGATAAGACAGCTGAGAAACTCTGAAACCATAATGCTTTTAAGGAGTTCTCGGAAGAGGTGGCTGGGGACAGGGAAAACAGGCAAGCTTTGTTTTGGGGAACTTCTAGCTTACTAGACTCCTTCCTTTCTGATCACACAAGATTTTCCAGCCAGCCATGCAGTTTTTGGCTGCCTGGCGTGTTCTATTGACCCCATGTATTATAAAATATGAGCAGAGGGTTCATTTATCTGTCTTAAAAATGCATTCTGTGGCAGTGCAGCGTTAAGGCATTGCCACACTGCACTGCTCTAACTGCTCACTTCTTACTGAAAATACTAGCCCTGCCCTTCTGTTTTGGATGAAGAAATAAGGAAAACTGCTTGCAAGCAACTATACTGTGTAAAGATCTTCCAAGCTGGCATGTAATAGTGTTTTTTTCACAATCCTTCCTAATTGTCTTCTGATGGAATTAAAAGAGCTGAGGGATGAGGGTGGGAAGGAGGACAAACGCCAAGAAGTACGAGAATGTGAAATACTGTGAGACTAAAGACGAACTTGCTCTAACTTGCTTAGTTGCTTTCAAACTAATCAACAAGGCAAGGAGTGGAGATCAACGCTCCTAACTCTGCTGCTTGACCATAAACCAACAAGCTGTTCCCTCTGTTTTGTCACTGATGCGTCTATTAGTGATGGAGAAACGTGAAGCAGCAAGACATTAAGTTCACAGAGCTCAACCAACAGCTTGACACAAAGACCCGCCAATGGCAAGAAGGCAGATTAACTAGAGGCAGAATTCTCTAAAGAGAGTAAAGGAAAAGCTAACAAAGAGTAGAATGAAAAAAAAAAAAACACATTTTCCCCAGTTGTTCTTTGCTACAAGCAGACATGTGCCCCTAAAACGAAACCTCAAGAAGGAGGCTGGACTCGATGCTCAGCTGTTGTGAGGCAGCCCAGCCTGCTCCAGCGCGCTCCACCCCAGACGGTTCTTCCCAAGGGCAGTCCCAAGCACAGGCCCCGTGCTGCTCTCACTCTGTGCATGGGGCCGTGGGAGGCTCCCGGCCGCCCCACGCTGCTCCCGCTCTGTGTGCAGGCCCGTGCCAAGGCTCCCGGCCGCCCTGCGCTGCTCCCACTTCGTGTGCGGGGCTGTGCCAAGGCTCCTGGCTGCCCTGCGCTGCTCCCGCTCTGTGTGCGGGGCTGTGCCGAGACTTCCGACCACCCCACACGGCTCCAACAAGGGCAGCCATGTGTGCCGGCCCACCACACATGCAGGCCTTCGAGCATGGGCACACCTGGGTTAATGTGAGTAACATTTCCTCATTCTGCTGCCATCAGCGGGCACATGACTGACCCAGCAAGGGCAGTTCGGAGCATCTGGAGCAAGGAGGAGCCTCCATAGCCACAAGAAACTGTGGGGTTGGCACTTCAAGAACATGGTTACTCACTGGTCCCCAAGAACTCTTGGGGCACAGTTTTGCTGCTTCCTCCAAGCAATACAAGAAGCAAGGAATACATTACTGCCTTCAGGGCATATAAGCAGAGATGAATTTGCTGCCCCTGCTTCCCGCCTCCAGCGAAGGAAGCCTGCCCTCAACTTACTCCGTGAGCGCAAGGCCAGGGCCTTCAGTCATGGGACAGGGCTGAATCTGAGGGGGAATGTGAAGAACACGTGAATCTTTCCAGGGATTAACAATGCTCTCTGAGGGACCACGGGACTTGGGAGGGATTTCACTTTTCCACCACAGGGTTCACCCATGTTCTGGAGATTAGGAGAAAACCTTTGCAAAGAGGAACTCCTTTAAGTCAGGATTTGGAGAGGGGAGAACAAATCCAAGAGACCTTCTGATATCAAAGCCACGCTGAAAGAAACCTGTGGCAGAAAGCATGGTATAAACCAGTTTGTTGCAGATACATTCACTCCTCTCTCTCCATGGCAACACCTAAACCTGGAATAACCTCTGTGCTACCCCACTCCCAGCATTTCTCCCGGTCAGACTCCTCCTTTATCCCTCTTGCTGAGCCCCAGCATCCATTCTGTTATTCTGCTCTCATCCATTGCAAGTGCTTCTTGAACTAACAAACCGAGGGACACACATCCCAGATGATTTTTTTAAAACTATTTTTTAGTGAGACGCCCCAAGGACTGGGGCACATTCTGTCTCCAGAGCAGCTCTCCCTCTACCACGAGTGGTGAAAGGGGTCATCTCCCCTCACTCCTGCGCTAGCCCCGGAGCCTATGCCTCCGCAGCCGGGTCCTGCGGGATGCAGGGAGCTGCTTGCAGCCATCATTTTACAGACACCACCACCCCTTCCCCAAAAGTCCCGTTAGCAGCAGTAGTCAAATTGCACTTTAAGAGGTGGCAAGGAGTGATCAGAGCTGCACAGACCCATGGATATACTGGGTAACATACAGGCAGAGGCATATTTGGCACAAATAACTTCAGGAATTAAAATGCTGTTGTATGTTTTTGTCCAAAGGGAATTCGTGTGTGTGTGTGTGTGTGTGCGTGTGTGTGCGTGCATTCAAGCCTCTCTTTATACCCCAGGAGACAGGAACACATTTAATGCTAGCAAACAACAGACGTTATTAAGTCTCCTAACACCCACAACTATCATTATCAAAAGCTGTTAGAGTTTTTACAATTTAACAGCTGACAGGGCTGATGTAGAAACTCCAAAGTCATCATGCAGCTTGCAGTACTTCCTTTGAGTGATATTTCAGGGCAGTGCTTTCCATTCTTCAAACATGCCATATGAGTCAGAAGGTTGGGAAGACACACAGAGGCAAAACGCACACATACACACACCCATATATATATTAGAAATACTTCCATTAGGACAATCGTTGCATAGGTTCCTACCTCAGCTACACACACAGGCAACTGGGCTGCTAAGGCTGCAACTTACCCAGTGTTTCCAGCCTTTCCAAAAAAGCCAAAAATCCACCTGCAAATTGCTCCTTCCAGGAGGAGTAATTCCATAAGGGTAATCCAGAGTCAGTACCAAGTGAGCTCCACTGGCTTCTCTCACCCTCTCCTCATCTCCAGGAGGAGGAAGAAGCAACTGGGAGAGGACTGTGCTTGCTGAGGGAGATACTCGAGCTGCCCAGAGCAGTCTGGGCTGCCCATAGCAGCGAGGCTCCGATGGTCCTTCGGACCACTTCATCCTCGTTCCGATGGCTGATGAGATGCATGGAGGCAAGGATCCAAGTCACTAGTATGCTTCATAATTGCTGTGGAATATTTGAATGTACTGATTGACGAGCTTTACATCTGTTGCAGAAGAAAAAGAAGCCTTCTGAAACAGCATTAGGAATTTGCAGAGCTGAGAACAGTACAAACAGAGCCCATGGGGCAGGGAAAGATGTTAAAATTCTGAGAGCACACTGAATATTCACTCGAGTCATGCACAGAGTAATGCAAGTACTTAAGATGAAAACTCAGATCCTGTAAAGATTTATATTCATGAGGGTAAACACTATTTGTTGTCCTTGCCTGCATCAATGCTTTACGCAGCTTTTCACAAACAAATTGCAATTGCTGTTTCTGGACCACAGTTGTCAATTTTTGGTTGCAGAAATACACAAAACGGGGAATTAAGTCCTTGGGGGTGGGAGAGCTTGTTTATTGGTTTCTATTTGCTTTGATATCAGTTGCAAGAGCAACATACTCACATTAAGACATAAAAGGGGCAGTAAATCACCTCTCTCAGATTACACATGAATGTTATATACTGCTTCCACACGATCGATATTCTGATTATGTTTTCTGTCTGGAAGTTTGTTATGACCATAGCTTTCTACACCTATTTTGCATTCTTTAAAAAATGGATTGATAACATTTGGCTACAAAATGTCAGGCAAATAATGATATGTTTCAAAACCTTTTTATTTCAAAATTCTTCCTCAAATAGTGCTCAAGAGACTTCCATTAATCACAATGCAGACAGATAATGTGAAAATGCAGTGAATATTACTCATGGTTGACAAAGTTAAAATATTCCAATTTTATCTGCACTAGTTTTTTTTTTAACATTTTATCACTTTTTTCATGGAATCCATCACAATTCACACGTCTTATTTGCTGAAAATTGAACATAGCTTGCATGAACATTGGGTGAACAGAGTTTAGCATAAGAATACTGCTTCAGTGACTCAATAACTGCAGTTCCATGGGGCCAGGCCAAGAAAGGACTGTTAGAACATTTGCCACCTTTAGTAAAACGTGGGTTTTTTGCACCACTTCCGTGAACACTTTTCCAGTATGAATTATTTTGTAAAATCAGAAACATGTATATTGGACTAATTAGCTTGACTACATCCTGTCAAAGAGCACTGGTAAACACAAACATTTGTAGCATATTGCAGCACAATATTGTCATTTTAAATAGAAGGCAATGTGTTACCTGCAGCAGATAAAAGCCTTGCCTGCTGAAGTGAATGAGTCCTGCTGATATGCAGAACAAGATTTCTACATACTGAACTTATTAAATGTAGAGCCACAAGTTAAGAAAGAAAAAAGATAGGTAGTCTTGCCATTTGGTAGAAGAAGTCATTTCCAAAGAAGTGATGGGGAGGATACTGTTTACCTAGAAGATTACCTAGAAGAGTCTAAACGCTCCACATGTACTGAATTGATACAATATTTTTTCAGAACGTCAGAAATACGCTCTCAGCCTCAGTCTACATGCACTGCCAATTCTTCTAGCTTGCATATATCTGTCCCAATAAGTAATATTTTCATATTGGAAGGACTCAACCACAATGCCTTTGCAGTATAGATCTTCCCTTGTTGCATTTATTTATACTGTGGACAGAAAATGATACAAGGATGGGGTCTCTTACCCAGAACATCTGCAAAATACCCCATGCCAAATACAGCCCAAACACAAAAATCTCTTTTCCTCAAGCATCAAGAATGTAATTGGAAGAATGTCGAACAGATGCACCACAAAAATTACTTCCTCTGCCTCTTTTCTCATCCCAAGCTCTTATTATTACTTTTTGATTGATTTTTCTTGGCTCTTACATATTCTCATGCTGCTCTTCCTAGGTGGGCTCTATAAAACCTTCCCAGCCTTCTTTTATCCCTCTTGTATTTTTGCCAGTAAATTATTCTGGTTTTATGAAAGGTTTTTTTTTTTTTTTTTTTTTTATTCCATAGCCATATTCTCTTGATCCAAAATGAACTATTTTTTTAATGCAACATTTGGTCTGCCAACTGCTTTAAAATGTAACTCAACCGTCTTTGTTTATCTAAAAGCTTTTTCTTTCAAGAAGGCTAGGAATAACACAGTTACCATAGTTTCCTTACCCGTACCAGTAAAATGCAAGTGGGAAAGCAATAAAGCAAGAATAAGACCACTCACAAAATCTGACTAGATGATTGCACCTTCACCTTATATTCCTCCTAGGACTACTACTGAAAAAGCTGAAGACCCATCAATGAAGCTCAAAATAAGGCTGATTCACAGCTACGTGAGATATTTTGATTCAAAAGCTTAAGATATTTACATTTAAAATCTCTACCTCAGCAATATTTCACCGTACTCTTTTGTTGCAGGAAGTGATTGTGTAGGGAAAGCACTTTGCTAATGTTCAGTGAAGCTAAGTGATGGATTAATCACCCCTAGGACATCTACCCCATCTCACAAAGTAAACGGCGCACTGCCTTTTGATGCAATTTTGTTGGCCTCTGAATACTCCATCCATGACATGAATCCATGACAGAGGGCAAAAATTATCTTTTTGATTCAAGTTAACTGGCCAGGCAAGTCCAGAAATGCATGAAAGACAATATTTACTAGTTTCACTTGTTTTGGACACATCATTTTCTTTCCTGATTAGAAGTTATATAATGGATTTTTACTTACATAAAATGAATTTTTAAGAAAAATATGCCCTCAATAATAAATAATGATGACAGAAAACAAACACAGCATGGTGCCAGCTGAAGGTCCACCACACACTTTGCCCTTAGCAGCGTGGTCCTGGCCCTCTCTTATGGCTCTAAACAAAAAAGCATAAAGAAAAAGGCCCGCAGTACCTCGTTGATGGCGAGCTGCTCCCCGCCGCCGCCAGCATGGCCGTAGCGGTGGTTGCCGCTCCGGAAGTCCTCGTACAGGTCCTCCTCACTGCCAGCGTCGTCTGCGAGAGCCGTCTTATCCAGGGCCCCATCGGCGATCACTGCAACAGCAACAACAGCCCAGCTGGGAAAGGCTGCAAAGGCTGCTCTGTTCGGAAGCATGGAGGGGCAAGGGACTTGTAATGCAGGGCACAGAGGAAACGATACACGCAACTTGAGAAAACTGCAGAGGCAACACCTTTCAGAGGTTTCTGTTTGTTTGCTATTTGTTACCATAAATGATTGCATCTTTTCTAGAAAGGAAAGTTTGACTGAAAAGAAAAAATAACCGCTGCTCTATGTTGCAAAGAAAAGCTCAGGTAAGAATGGGAAAACAGACTCTGGCAAAAGGCACAGGGAAACACGGAGAGGATTTTTTCATAGCACGGCCAACAATGTAACAGCTCATGCCACCAATTTAACCCACGGGATTATGAGACCGGGGAAGCTTTCAGCTTGTGTTAAAAACAGTTGCCTGCCCCTTTTTCCACCCATTTAGTATATTATTTCATTTAAGAGTCCATTTTGTTGCCTGCAAGGGCGTTTGCAGCAGAAGTCTCCATTACTGCCACAGGAGGGCCATTCTGCCCAGCACAGATGATGACAGCCTAGCAGCCTGCAGTGAGAACAAGCACTCCCAAATCACAGCATAAGCCTGAGAGAAATTAAAAGCAGCATTTATACTTCCTGCATGGGACAAAATGGCACTTCATCTGCCAGGCTTCACAGGCAGGAAGCTTTTCCTAAGGTCTCCTCATAGCAGTAGCCAATATATTTCTGCTGTGTGGTCACCAACCAATCATTCTTCCCATAATTTTATATGCTACTGAGCATAAATTTTCCATTTGCAAAATCTGTGAAAAATGCTATTGACTAAAGAAAACATTAACTGATGCATTTATTGAGATCAGCAACTGCTAAGACAACAGTTTCCATGACAAGGAGGTGGGCTTCACGGAAGACAGATGTGCATGAAATGAAAGGCGCTAACGTGATGGAGACGAGCATGGTGCCGGGAGCAGCAGCAGAGCTCATCGTCCGAAAGCACCGTCCTCGACATGCAGCACTAAAACTGAGTGAAGATACAGACACTTTTTTGTCCAAAAAAAACCAAAAACCAAAAACCAAAAAACAAAACAAAACAAAAAAAAACAGACACAGCTGGACGTGCTATCATGTTCAAAATCTGCATAATCCACTGTGGAATAGGTGGAATAAAAGCTTGATATTACACAGCATGGATGGGCAGAGCGTTGGCCACAGCCTGTGGATACCCACGTCCACTCCTGAACCCTCATTTTATTCTTGAGCACAAGCACATCTTGTGACCTAATCTTACCTGTACACCAGGCAAAAGTGTGCAGGGGGTTTGTTAGATTATTACCAGAAAAGAAAGCCCCCTAATGATGCAGAATGAAGTCCCCTCAGGGCCCTGTACAGCAGGACCGGCACTGACAGACAGTATTAATGGCAGGTCAGGACACGAGGCGAACACAAGCTTCTGATGAAAGCAGAATTTTCAGTGGAAGTGTGTAACTGCCCAGGCAGCCAACACCGAGTGACATTTGGCCAGAGCTCCAAGTATCTCCATAGCTTTGTCATGACACATCAGATCACTATAAGGGAGAAGTTCTCCACCGAAGTAGTACACATCGTGTAAATTGTAGTTTTGAAGCTAAGACTTAGGAGGTTATATGTAAAGACAAAATAGCTGGTGTGACGCTGATATTACCATTTTATGCGGAGCTACCATGGTCTTCAGGGAAATGCTTTTAAAGGAGCATTAAAACATCAATTTTTTGCTCATATACAGTCTAAAAAACAAATGTCTGTTATTAATGAATAATTCCCAATGCAACAGCAAAAACAAATCAGAAATTATTTCCAAGAACACAAACGTTCTTTGAGTTGGAAGTAGACAGTTGCTTAATATAAAACTTTCTTTGAATTCTTTTGATCATGTTGCTTTCCCTTCTATTATGCAGGGCTTCATTACTTTTGTCTTATGCACCTTTTTGTGCTATTTTCATTATTAAAGTAATTTTCAGCTGGAAAAATGCTCAGTGACATTCTTACAGCTTTTGTGCCCCTCGCATTCCACCAGTTGTTCTGGTCTGCGCTTAGATGGAAAAAGCACAAACTCCAGGGACATATTTATCTGTATTACTTAAAATGCTCTATACCTCTGCTAAGTGCCCTGAAAGCTGTTTGCTTTTACTAGAGACTTGTTTTTCTTCTCTGATCTTACCAAGCTCATCAATTCTTCTGCAATCACAAGAACTGATACTGTGTCTTGGATTAGTTTTCCTAGCTTAAAATACAAGCAAGCAAGCAAGCAAACAAACAAATAAAACCAGAAAGAGTATCATCATGGATATATNCCTGGGACTCTACAGGGCTGCCCTTGGTAAACACTGAAGCAAAGCAGGCATTCAGCAGCTCTGCTTTTTCTGTGTTCTTCGTAACCAGGGTGCCCATCCCATTCACTAGAGGACCCACATTCCCCCTGATCTTCCTTTTACTGTTAATATATTTATAAAAGTTTTTCTTGTTATTTTTAACATCCCTTGCCAGGCTGCGTTCCAGCTGCGCCTTAGCTTTCCTAGTTGCATTTCTGCATTCCCTGACTACGCTCCTGTATTTTTCCCAGGGAGCCTGCCCTTTCTTCCACAATCTGTATACCCCCTTCTTCTGCTTGAGTATTGCCACCAGCTCCTTGCTCATCCACGCAGGCCTCTTGCCCCCTCTGCCTGACTTCCTACGCACAGGGATGCACTGCTGCTGGGCGCAGAGGAAGTGACGTTTGAACACTAGCCAGCTCTCTTGGGCCCCCCTTCCTTCTAGGGCTCTAGCCCATGGGATTCTTTCGAGGAGGTTTCTGAAGAGGCTAAAGTTGGCCCTCCTGAAGTCCATTGTTGCAAGGCTGCTTACAGCCCTGCCTCCTCCTCGTCGGATCCTGAACTGCACCAGCTCATGGTCATGCTGAAGTTCTCAGTCCTGAGGAAGTATGAGCCAACATAGCTTTATTCGTAGTTTTCCCCAGATCACTAGTGTTCCAAGGAAAAGGAAAGCTAAAGAAATCTAAGAATTTGCTCAGAAGCAGCTCACAGTAGAGCCATGATTACAAAGAAATAAAACAGGCAGTTGAGCCGGTGACCCAATGCACCAGAAAACCATCAGTGAAGTAGGAGAATGAAGGCTTTTAATGTAGGTAATGACTCAACATGCACAGCACAAACTAGGTCAAATAGAAAAGAAGCAAGCGCTACACACAAGATCTTTTAAGACAAGATAGCAGAGATTGCTGAAACAGTCAATCTGCTGCCTTACCACTTCCCTGGCTGTATGATGGTATTTGGAAAGGCTACGATTAAGCTGCACAGCCAGCCAAGCTGGCCTGAACATCCCGATCCCCCTCCCCAGCAAATGCTCATTTCCATTTAACGCTGAACCCACAGCTGCCCTTTCCTCATCTCTCCAAAACCACTAATCTAATCTGTCCTTGGCAATCAAGACAGCAGCACAGAATGACCTTCTGTCAAGAATAACACCAAGCCGCCAACTACATCCAATTAGCTTAAGCAGATTCCTCCTTGTTTTACATGGCTGTCCTGATAAATTTTGCTAAAAATGACAACAAATCCCATGCACAGGGACACACGGAGGGAGAGCCACCAGCGTTTAGTACTGCCACCCTCTGTGCAGGCATCATGACTCGACTTTTGCATTCGGTTGTAGCGAGTCCAAGCCCAGGCTGAGGTTTATGTCACAAGAACGCAATAGCAAATGGATAATTCCACTTACAGTTAGGAAACAGCAAGGCCGCCCAGCCCCTGTGGGGTCTGAAAAGCCCCTTCCTCTCTGCAACAAGCCCAGGGCAGCTGCCTGTGTGCTGCGTTTGACCCACGACTAATGGAGAATGGGCCAAAAGCAGCTTCCCTGACATTCTGGGTATCCATTTCCACTTAACATTCAGCATACAGCTTTCAGGGGCAAGGCTGGGACAGAAAGCAGGGTGATGGCATACTGTTTTGAAAGCCAAAAGCACCCACAATTTATTAGGAGCACATAACAAGAATATGAATTCTGGGTATTGCAAGCAGATCTTTTTCAAGAGGGCTTTTCAGTACCACATCCACACATTTAATTTGCCTTTATGTAGCATCTCCATTTAAAATAATGCACTGAAATAACAGTAGGAGGCTGATTTACACTCACAGAGCAAATTAATTCAGAGCTAACGACATCATTCCCTCTGCCTCGCTGAGCAGACACGCTGTGTCTGTGTGTGCTGCCCGGAGGAAAGTGGCCGGGGAAGGGACATTCTAGGAGGCTAAATGAGAGGTGACAAGGGGACCGAAACCAGGACACGCAGTGAGTGCAGGCAACACCCTACATCCTCCTCTGAGCTACTCTGCCCTGGTGTTCCTCAGAAGCAACTGCCACAGGGGTGACTGCAGCCTCCATCCGTTCTGCTCTGAATTAGGTGCCTCATTTATCAGCGGCCTGATCCACTGCAGTGCCTGGGCTGCTGCCACAGTAAAACCCATCAGAGCAATGTCATCCCATTTCTGCTCCATCAGCGCCACTCCCGGCTCTCTGTGGTGCTCATGGACCCTCTCGGATCACTCGGCTTATGCCCGTGGGCCAGTTTAGCAGGAAGAGGGAAGTCGGTGGGGTGAGACTAAAGACATGGGATGCGCCACCAGTTAATGCAGGCGTCACAGGGTGAAACCCAAGAGCAAGCAAAACAGCCCACAGGCAGGATCTTCGTGGGGACATTTCTGAGCAGGTGATGAGACTATGCTCAGGGAGTCTTTGAGGAAAAGAGAACAGAGCATGGGGAGCAGAGGTAGAAAACATTTAAATGGAAAAGACAAGTTATTCTTCCCTTCTTCTCCCTTCCCCCCAGTAATTTAAAAGGCAAATTTAAAGACAAATAAAAGACAAATTTAAGGGAAAGGATTCAATATATCCAAACAAAATGTGCATTTCCGTATGACACCACTAATGGACTTGCTATTGTGAATGGGAGCAGTTAGCACAGAGCAAATGCCCATCTGAATGCAAAGCGCACGCTGTCCCTCCGCAAGCAGCAGAGCCCCATGTGCTGCGGGGCTGCTGGCTGAACGATGATGATCATCAGCAGGGACGTGACAAGCTGCCCACTCAGGTGTACGGAGTTTTTAAATCCTGACTGGAATCTATGTGACTCGCAGCGAGGCTTTCGGGAGATCCGCGGGTGGGGGCGGCTCTGCAGCACCCCCCTTGCCTCCCCACTGCCCAGTTCAGCTCTCAGTTTTGCCCCTGGGGACACTGTCAAGGAGAGCTGCCCACAGCCCCTTCCCTGTTTGGTCACTTATTACAAGCAGGAAAGGAGAGGGGGAAAGGTTTAACCAGATTTGAAGGGTGGAAATGACAGGGAAAATAGGAAATAGCATTGAAGTTCTTTCTTTGACCTGAAGCCTGTGCTGGAAAGCACCTGGGTTGCAGCGTGTACAGATCGCTCGCTCGCTGGCCGTGCTCCAGCCCCAGCTACTGTCCTGGGAAGGGGCAGGCACGCCCTCCACCCGGGTGTGTCTGTCGTTTATTTGCTCAAGTTCACCCCTACCCACCTGTCTGCTCTCCTTTTTCGGATGGCAATCTTTGGAAAAGCTCTTAATGTCTGGACTCTGTACACAGTGGGATTAATTATAATTTAGGGACTTAAGCTCTACCACAATCAAAACATGGAAACAATCATAGCAATCCTAACTAGCAGTCGAATCTCCTTCCTTCAGCCCGCCTTAAGTGGTAGGTGTCCTCAGAAGGAGGTACAGCCTGGGATATCTACATGTCACTTAGTGTCCCATCAGCAGCTCCTATTCAGGGAGGTAGCTGCTATTTAAAGAAGTGGCCTGGGGAAAAAGTAAATTAGATGAAACCACTCACCCTGATTTTCAGGCTCCTCTGTGAAAGGCTAAAACGCTCACTGTCTTGTTTCTAATGGGTAACTAAAGAAACATTGACATTTGAAATTCATATCCTATTTTTAACTGTTGACTTAACTCTGCTTTAAAGTAAAATCAAAACCAAACTCCACCCCCTTAGCAAGGGGAAAAGTTGCCTCTCTCAATCCTGAGTCACTATTGGCCATGGAACAAGATATTTGACACAATATATTTGCCTAGCAGGGAATGATCAGAGACAATTCCCATCAGCAGGAATCTCACGTGAGTTTTCAGCTCATCGGCAAAGAGGAAAATACCATGTCTGTGTCTAACCATCATTCTTACCAAAACAGCAGCAACAACTGAGGAAATTAAAGCAAATGAGCCAGGAAATCAGAACAATAGTTATTTACAGTAGGCAACACCTATTTCAGCAAACCTACAAAGTAAAAGCGACATCAAAGAGTGTTACTGCAGCTGAAAAGTCTGATAAACATAAATTGAAAAGGCCTTGGCAAATAAGATTTTGGATATTTTATTTATCTATCTGTAGGAAAGCATCTATTTCAGCTTTTCAAAACCCTGCTCGGCACATCCTCGAAGCGGGAAGTTCAGCAGTCCAGCAAAACGAGACACACCATTTCCTTACAATGATTCCCACAGACTCTCCTACGTGCGCTTCGCACGTGCCTGTAGGAACGATGTAGGCACCACTCCCACCCATTGCCTCTGGGCTTCTCTCATCTCCTGCTTGCACAGATATATGAAAGCAGTCTGTGGGAACACACAAAGGAGCCACACTCCCTTAACTAATAGGAGCTTTGCTGCTCTGCCATTGGTAATCTGAGGCCATCGGAACCGAAACACTGGTTCAAAATGAGACAGTCAAATTCTTCGTGGGGTCCATTTTATTTTATTTTTTCCTCCAGGAAAACAAATCTGGGCATAATCAGTGCTGTAGTCACTAAATGGAGACTTTGAATAGCAAATGTTCCCACAAGAAGTATTGTTCATCCTCCCTCTACTGCTACTCTCTGAGGATTTATTGGAGTTTTCCTAATGCAGGTGCTCTTATCTCCCAAACCTCACACAGCCCCTGTCAATTTAAGTTACACTGACCCAGCTATGCTGTTTGCTTCACCGCTACAACAGCTTCCTAGGAGCACCAGCAGCAGTGTGTTAGAAACTCAAACTATCTCATATTCACACCATTGCAACTCCAGTGGATTTACATTTCCAGAGTGCCAGCATTTTTATTACATATTTTTACACCCAAGTACATTCTCAGAAAACTGAGGCCTTGGTAGCCAGGTTTTTGCCAGACAATTTTTTTGCCCAAATAATACAGTTTTCCTCAGGTTCAAGCCACAGGTGGAAATGGGAGAACTGCACTAGACACTGAGCCCTACATATTGGCCTGGAAAAGACATGTTCATGAGAGAGTAAAACAATTCATGCCTCAGTCACCAGCAGGCTTCCAAATACTGCGTCCACTCACGATGACTTCCTTGCAGTACTTTTGTGACTGTCAACCTTGGAGCATGGGCACACGCAGGGACACTAGTTTGGTTTTACTTTTTCCTTCCAGAATGATAAACAATAGATTAATCTATGTTATAACTGAATGTTAAAAAATGGACTTAAAATTCTCAAAAATGCAGCTATCTTTGCTTAAGACCAAAGGATTTAATATTGTAGCCTGTGGCTACCTAACTGATGGGCTGGATAAGAGGGGCACATACCACTGCCAGCAGAGTCAGCACAAAGAGCCACTGCTTGGCACTTCTGAACAGCAAGCTGTTTATACACGTTTGAAGATGGATTTAGGAGGCTGACTCTGGCTACTTGAATTTGAAAAATGTGACCTTTGTTTTTTTTCCCAGAATTCTGCATAAAGCTATAAATCTTGTCTTTATCTTTGTGAAGCTTTCCAGACTGAGAAGTGGCTTATATCAGTGACCTTGCACTACAGAAGTAATTAAAAACGAATGCCACGAGAAGACTTTCAATTGCTCCTGTACGTTTACCAAGTACCGGTCTTACTCGTACAAGCGGCAGCGAGATGGTGCCATCGACATTCCTGCAGATGACCAGGCTTTATGTAACAGCACAGAGCTTCTGGTCTCCTTTTGGGGCATGCATCTTCTCATTAAAACATACTGATCAAACAACTTTACTTTAGGAAATCCCTCTGTCCCTGTTTATATTTTAATCTCAGTTCTAAGAAAATCCCTCAGATCAAGCTAGCAAACATTTCTGCAGAGAAACTGGGAAATCAAAGATTAGTGTAATTTAACCCTAACTGCCCATGAGAGTAAAGAGATCCCGTTTTTTGCTACACGTGCTTTGATCTCACACCATCACATGAACACGGGAGACAAAAATGTGCTCTGAATAAGTTGGGATGCCCCTTCTTTGGTGTCATTCACAGCAGATTTGGGACAGCAGCTATGAACGAGCTGCAGGAAGAGAGTTGCATGTGGCCAAGGGTAAGCCGGGGCGCTGCAGCCCAGCCCTGCAGACAGGCAAGAGCAGAAGCACGGAGCGCTGAGGTGACCAAGATGAGAGGACAGGACAGCCCCTCGGGAGCTCCTGCAGCTCGCAGGGGCCTCAGATCAGCTCCAGCCCAGTCCCCTGCTCAGCCCCTGCTGCCCCTTCCCTGCAGACCCTCCTTGCAGCAATACCTCTGCAAGCAGAAGACTCTACACTGAAATAAATCCAAAGTGCAAGAGGAATATTCCTATGAAATATTTAAGAACCCAAGGATGGCCCCAAAATCCTTATGCATTTCACACTGTTCACGCTAGAGTAAGAACAGAGTCACCCACTGTAAAGAATTTGCTGCCTGAGAATCCCAAGATGCAGAATATGATATAGAAATGTAGATCATATTAAAAGAATTAAACTTGAGTTGCTAAACTTTCTGATTTATACCTCTAGATAAGTTTTGGAGACTCATGTAAGAATCACACTTCATGATCAATAAGTTTCCACTTCCCAGGAAATGGATGCAAGAAGGTACCTTATTAAGAATGTTTTTACAACAATCACCTCCAGGCCTGAATAACATCTCAACATGTCACATACAATCTTGCCCTACAGTAAGAAAACTCTTCCAAGAAAAATCTTACTCCTTATGAAATATATAAAGTGTTGCATTCAAAAACACTCTTTAAAAGGAGAGGCATTCTGGCAAGGTCACACTGCGCAGGGTGCCTCTAATAGTTATATTCATTATTTAGGATGTTTACTGCAGGCTTCAAGAAGGAAATAAGAATAGCAAAATTGGTAAGTTCAGCATTTTGTCAAAATCATGAGCCAGTGATGCTAAGTCTGCATTTTTAACTAGGAATTCAAAATGACACATTGCCACTGACAGATCATTAGACACAGCAATGCAGAATATTTTGTAAGCACTGGAGATTTAAAAGCTAACCCTCCTCCCCAGCTGAAGGCAGCAAAATTCAGTGGCAAAAGCACATTAACGGCAGTGAAGTAAACTCAGTGTTAAGTAGGTCCATTCTAACTTCAATCATTCTGTAATCAGAGACCACTGCTGATCAAAATGACCAAGGTCTCTTAAATAGAGACAGATGAAGATTTATCAGAATTCCCATCACCCAGAGGAAGCTTATTCCCCTTTTGACTAAGTCACGTTACACACAAATGCAGCTCTACCTGAATGCCAGAAGTGCCGCTTGCAAGGTGTGACATCAACCAACCTGCAGCTTTTCTTCCATTTTCAAATGAAGTTCTGCTGAGGGGCAGGTGGAGAACCAAGACTTGCAAATATGCTATTTTCCCCAAGGAGAGAAAATGTGCCACACAGCAAAAGCGGGTTGAGGTATATAAAAAAATTTTATGCAACGGAAGAACAACTTATAAGTGCCTGTGTATATTGAGTTTATTGACAACATGGCGTGGAACGAGCGTAAACACAAATTGTCTAAGTTATATTTTTTTGAAGTCAAACTGCTGGCTTTTCCACATTCAATGTGAACAGTTTTGTGTAGCAGCATCTTCCTCTAAGTTAGGGCATGGCTGTTGTCCCAGTTCTGCAGATGCAAAAGATTACTTTTTTATTTTCAACACTGGTGGTATTCCCCAGCACCAGAAGCCCAGCTGCACGATTCCTGAGTGACAGACTACGAAATCCAGGATTATTAAATCAAAGGACAGCCCTGAAGTAGAAGTAGAGAGTCTCCCAGGAAATTACTGTCAAGAAAAATAAATTCCTCTCTCCAAGAGGAAAAATAGCCCCCTAAAACAGACTCCCGGAAGGGTTCCATCCATGCTGGAAAGCCATCTATCCCCACTTCGACAGTGACCGATGCTCTCAGCACCTGGACAAGTACAGTGTTTTATTGGACAAGTACAGTGTGGATGAAGAGGGATCTGCCTCACGATCCAGAGACCGACGGGAGGAAAATGCAGCAGGGCCAGACACAGATTGCACTCAGCACGTCTGCAAACTGCATGTCTGCACACTGCACGTCTGCACACCTCATATTCGCACACTGCATGTCTACATCCTGCACAGCTGCACCCTGCACATCTGCACACAGCACGTCTGCACCCTGCACATCTGCACAGAGCACGTCTGCACCCTGCACATCTGCACAACATTTGCACAAGCGCACACTGCACATCTGCACACTGCACACCCGCTCTGCAGGCCTCTTTAACATCCACTGAACTTCCCCAGAGCTGCCCCAGGAGGGGTCATGGCGCACACTGGGCCACTGCCTCCCGGTTCCTGCAAATCCCAGAGTTCAGGGACATGAAGAGCACGAGCGCTGCTGCTACGTTTTAAAGGAGCTTTGGCGGTTAAGAGCAACCAAGACACACAGGCCGTACTGGGGATCCTGGAAGTTTACCATGATATAAAATTCACAACAAAATTTGGGATGCCTCGTTAGTACACAAGGGCGTGTGGGTGTCGCAGTGACACATACCCCGTGCACACACGCTTGGGTATTCACCACGCTGCTCTCCGAGCGTACGGCCAGGCTGACTTTGGGGTGATACTGCAGCGCAGCACCTCCCCGGGGGCCAAGAAAAGCAGAACGATGAACAGAGCTCAGCCCTCACACCCACTGGAGGTAGCACTTGCTCCAGCTTCACACCTTCTGCTACCAACTAGCCCCAAGGGACCTGGCAAAGCATTAAAAACCATCTCTCTGTTCACATCCGTTAGCCCTTCCTTCCTGCTGCGCTCAGAGCAAAACCGGGAAGGGCAGAAGCGGGACGGGGCGGCACCTCCCCGCATGTTCCTGTGTCTGGGTGGCGGCCGGAAGCCCTGACCCATGCCGCGCTGGGCAGCGGATCCTTCATGGGCTCCATCTGTCACACATGATGTGCATAAATCTCCTTATGATCCTGTTTCCTCACACTCTGATTGATTACATTTCTGTTGCCTCCTTCCTTTTGCGCACAAATGCAGAGGAGATGATAACAAATGGGCTCTTTCTGAAGCCAGCAGGTGCAGGCTTCCTCATGGAGGCAGGAAGCACTGACATTCCTAGACAATATTCCCGACATCTGCTTATTTTCCTGCTCAAAACCTAACAGATGCCATCAAAGTGCACGAGAACCTGAGCAAGCCCCTTGCTCCCGACAGCCCTTTGCTGTTAAGAGGGCCTGCGCTCGCTGGAAGGGGAAGCTGCCGTTGTGGCAAGTACCTGCCATGCACATCACTCCAGTCAGTTCCAGCCCACGTTTCTGGAGCTGCACGAGTTGCCCTTACTAACCTCACAGTAAGCTTAAAAGTTTGAGCTCATTCTTCTCACTAAACCGCAAAGGTGCCTCCTCAGAAATGTAAAGAGCAAAGCACTCCAAGCAGGCGCTCGGGGCTCGTCTTGTTCTCAAAACCACATGGCATTTCCACACCGATAAAACTAAAAATCTATCAGGGAGGGAGGGAGAAAAATGCTCTCCATGCACTTCTACATGCAGAGAGAAATTCAGAACCAAGCAGAGAGATTATGAGAAATAGTCTGGCATTGCTGCTCCCCTAAATACTTAGACCCATCGTGATTAGTACCCCCACTCCAAAGCCACTCAGCTGCCTCCTTTGATGATAGCCTCCTCCTACTTTGGGTGAAGGTAAAGATAGGTGGATGTGATGATGTAGGCTCACTATGTGCATTATTTTTTACTTGCATCCCCCACTTGTTCATCACATTTTGTAATGGCTGGGACTGAAAGTACAAGTTATCACTTAAGCAGTGGGCTTGAGTCCCAGTAGCTGAAATCCAGGAATGTTTGGCACTCAAGTAGTATGTTCAGATATCCCTACAGTTGCAGTGACTCTACCACTGGATCTATATCTTCACTTTTTGACTAGTTTTGGTTTAAAGCAGCCATTTATGAGGCAGGGATGCTTGTCGCGATGTTAAACTTTTGGGGAGCAGATTCTGGGACGAAAGACGAAAAGAAATCATCAGGTTTCTTTTCAGTTCTGAACCAGTAAGAGCTGCAGAACTGTCCTGGCACTGTGAGGATGCCAGGATAACCTTTTTCTCACTAGAAAGTAAGCAGGAGCAGCTTCTTCTATCAAGGAGAGGGAAGGAAGGGTGCAAGCAGCATTATTTCTTGAGAAGATCTATCTAAAAAGGATCCTCCTGTTTTATTTTTCTGATTATGCTGTACATGAAGCTCAGTGGCTGAGGCTGTCATTGCCAGTCATGTAAACGCTTGCTTTCCCTGATGCGATGTGGAAAAACCTGAATGAAGGCAGGCACATTGCTGAAGAAGAGAGACTCCTAAGCATCACAGTGTTATTTCAAAAAAAACCCCAAAACCTGCATAGTTTCCTACACCAAGACATTTCTACAAACAAGTATGTTTTCTGCTGTTAAGAACCTGACAATTTTTATTGAGTCCACATCCATTTCTATTCATGATCCTCTCCTTAACACCCTCACAATTTGAGTTCTTTTCCCCTGCTCAGGAAGGATTCATCTCTCCCACATACCAGCAGGGCAGAATATTTTCTGAACACATAATCATTGCAGTGTGAGTACGAGATAAACCTATCAGGGCATCCCACTCATTTTTCTACTGCAGTTATTAATTTTCTTAAGAAAAAGAGCCACTAAAACTATGTATGCTATATGATATTTGAACTTAGGCAACTCTAAAATTCTTCCCAATTCACCTATTTTTCCCCTCGGATCAATGGCCAAGGAAGAGAGGAGCTTTGACCAGATTACCATCTGCTTTGCTCGTGCATCACTGTGGCGATGCCAGACCGCAGACACCTCTCACTCGTTCCCCTGCCCTTGCTCTAGGAAGGGCAGCGCTTTCCCCAGCCCCATCGCTGTCACTCGTTGCTGCGGCAGGGACTGTTTTCTTCCTGCTGTCACTCACCCCAACATAAGCACTCTCCCCCGTAGTAGGAGCAGAGCACATGATATGTGCCATGGAAACAACAGATGAGGCCAGATAAATTTGTGCCAAAAAACAATCTGAAATAACCCAAGAATTGTGACGAGCATCTCCAGTCTCTGCTTAATGGGTGGCACTTGTCCAGCAGTAAGGAACCAGTGGACTGCAGCTCGAGAGAACAACTTGCAAATTGTATTCCCAGGCCCCCCAGCCAGGCTGCAATGGCTCTAATTAGAAGGGTGTTGAGAGCCTGCTCTCTGGCTCCAGAGTTTGATTTACATTTACTTCGATCCTTGTCCAGTTATAACCCTGCTGTGAGAAGACCGACTCTGCAGCTACGTGCAGGGAGAGAGATTGTGCTCAACAACATAGAAACACCCCCTGAGATCACAGCGGAGGGAGTCTGGAAACCTCCCTGTCAGTGGGTTAAAAAAATAATAATATATGTATTTTAAAGCAATTATTCACCCATGCTAGAGAGTGAATGGCGTAAGGCAAGAAACTGCAGAGCCAGCACTGTGCTGCTGGAAGGCAGTGAGGGCACAAGACAACTCACCCAGAATTGTCTGCATGGGTCAGCGCTCAGCAGCACCTTAGTGCTGAAAACCTCCCCTGATAATGATTGGGATCTGGACTCTGTCTCCCATGCAGGAATGGATGATGTCAGTAAGAATGCTAGCTGCTATCATATCTAAACTAGCTATGTCTGACTTTTTTTAAATTCTTTTTTGAAAAGAACTAAGACCTCCCACAGAAAGTTCTGCAGGGCTGCATACTGATCCCTCAAGCCCCACACTCTGTCTAGTCCTCCGACCCTCCCTACATCAGTCAGTTGTTTTGAATTAGCTATGGAGCCATGCAGATATCCCACTCAGCTCTGAAATATTCACAATGTAAATGTCTATACAATGGGTCAGTGGAAGTTGAAAGAGGGCTCTAAAGTCATTGTTACCCTTTGCAATTACAAAAAAATGCTTTTAAATACAGTTTTAAGGTGTCTCCTGTCACTTGCTACGTATCTGTGCTCTAATTTTATAGAAAGGATTTAATCAGACGTTCTCTAAAGAGTTTTGCAATGCAACCAGAAGTATTCATTATACAATAATAAAACAAAAAGATCAATCAAAACAATTACTTAAATCACCCCTCAGAGCATAGATGGTTGTTCAATGTTTATTCTGAACCTACCCAGGGAAGACAGGACTGGAAGGGACCTCACCAAGTCATTTTACACGCTCCAAAGCTGAACTCAACTATCATAGCAGCTTCTGAGAAAGGCTTACCCTGACCCAACCTGCTCGTCAAGACCTTCGCTGCTGGGACCTCACTGCACCTTCTTCCAGTGCTTTGCCTAGTGTTCAATCTGAATATTCCTCTCCACAGATTTTTTACCCTCCACTGCTGATATTAGGACGAAATTACTCCCTTCAGCTTTGCAACAGCTTTTTATGTCCTTGAAGATTCATGCCTTCCTTCCTCCTTTACTGCCCTCCCTTAAGTTGTCCAACCTTTTCCTGTAGAACACACTCCCCAGATCAATCCTGCAACTTCCCTCTGGATCCCCTCCAACTGGTCCCACAGCCTCCTGGATCGTAGTACCCAAAGGCATGCACTAAATGTATCCTTTATACAACTACATGAACTTAACCTACTGGTGTTTCACACCTAGAAGCAGGTATATTTCAATAATAATGTTATGAGTTCAAGTTAGCTTTATTTCAAATTATAGAAAAGATTGATTTAGAGCATTTTAGACTGGTGTGCTCAGAAAGGAGACAGTTTTCAAAAGCTTAGTCAATACATTTTGTTAAATTGTGGGCACCAGGATCCTGGGCACCATTAGGCATTTCCCTTTATGAAAGCTCAGCTCTATTCCCTGGGAAAGGTGCCAGCCACACTCACACACGTGCTCTGTGAACCCAGAGCAAATTGTTCCAGCACAATGGTCTACACTTGGGAAGTCTTCTTCCTCACTGTGCCACTCTTGATTGGCACTGAGAACACAGGGCATAACTTCTGGTGCCCCCATTCGGCCTGAATTTGCAAGCTTTTCTTCTGAGGGCTCTGCTGAACCTGAATCTCTCTCATTTTCTTTTATTTATTGCAGCTCAGTCAGCTCCTGGAAAGGGTCTGTCAGCTCTCGCTGTGTGCAGCTCAATGGCCTTTAGGAGACACTTGCTGCCAAGCATTTTGTTTATCAAAGTACTGAACCTCTTGGTGAATAAGAACAGAGAAGACCCCTATTTTGCAAAGCATCACACAGCTTGATGGTCTGCTCTTCCCAATCCCAAAGGGCATCCAGAGAAAGGGCCCTTCCCTCCCTTTCAACCCAGTTAACTTGACTATAAATGCGAGTGCACTGATAAACATCCACAGCAAGGAATCATTTGCCCAAGCTAATTAACTACTGCCACAAAATTAACACATAATATTTTCACTAGCAAAGCACAGCCCGCACTTCGTGACATTTTGCTTTTAATTGCAGTTGGTCAAAGTTCCCTCTCTGCTCAAAACATGGCCCTGTCAAGCAGCAGCTCAGAAACACCAGCGTGCTGGGTTAAGAAGCTGCAACTTGAGCCATGTTACAGCAGAGGCTGTGGTCAGGACAAACAGCCCAAGCAGTCAGGAGGCCTCCGCAGCCGGCAGGATGCAGAGCGCAGGACGCTACCTGCAGCAGCAGTCCCAGCTCCTGAGAGCAAGAGGACAGGGGACACTGTGGATTAGGGGAACCTGATGCAGTGCAGCAGGATCAAGTCCCCACTGGAGGTGCAGCATGGAGGGAGGAACGCTTTGGGCAGGAATTGCTGCTGAACAGGGTACATCCCTGCTGCCCTTCTCCAGCTGAGGGGGACAGGGAGCAGTGCAGGCAGAGAGGACAGATGAAACCTCTCATAACTGGCAGCTCTCACTGAATTTTGTAGGATTTTTACCACCTAGGTTTGTGCAGAGTGATAATTCAATTTTGCAGATAACATGACAGCAGCACTGCTTTCTTGCTCCAGTTAGCTGGTGAGTACTCTGAAGCACTTCTGCTCCAAGCACCATTACAGAAATTGTCCTGGCCGAGGTGCAGCTTACAGCTTACTCTTTCCATACATCTGCCTGCTGACCATGCTCTGATGGGGCACCATGCCTGTGCGCCAGTGCTGAGACTGGATAGGCCAAGGACCAGATGCTGCTCTGCAAAAGAAGCCACTTGGCCAATGCTGATGGCTGCATTTTTGATTTCAGGAGCAGCTAAGAGTTCACCTAGGTTCTCACCAAAGTTTTACTGCAGCATTTTCTGCTCTCCTCTATGCCAGGACAGGCAGTACATTGGAACATGGAACAGCTTGTGGGATTATATCACATCTCCTACACTGTGGCCACCAGTAAAGCTAGGCTATCCTAGCATGAGAAATGGCCCTCTTAATTAATTGTCTCAGCTTACAGCATGTGCATCAGGACACACAATGTGAAGGGTTCCCAAAGATTTTGAAGTTTTAATTAAAACTCTAAGGAGCAATGACAAGTTAGCCCACAACAGCCCAGCTCTAGGAGGAGCACAGGTATCCCTGTTCCCTGTTCCAGCCAGGTAAGTTAGCCACCTATATTAGGCTGTTAAAAGTCATCTCCAGCCATAGCGGTACAGTGACCAAGATGTAAAGCACACAGACATATCTGCTCATGCAAAACTACCTTAGAAGTCTTTAACAGTGCTATGCTTTGACAGGTGGAAGATACCTTGAAAACTTTCTATCCACAGACCTTCCAGGAGGGGGAAAAAAAAACACCTTCTATTTAAAGTTCCAGTAAAACAGGGCACACAAGAAACTAAAGATTTAGTGTCAAAGACAAACTGTGAATTGCTTCCTCACTGCAGCTGTGCAGAGCACCAGCATGGCACCAGCAACTAGGGGCTCAGCAGCTTGAGTAAGCAGACCTTAATTCACAGGGTGTCCACAGCACAGCCTGACAGGATCCACAGCCTGCCCGCCAGCCCCAAGTGCTAGAAACTTGTTGCCAGCCCCTGCATTACCTTCTGGCCCAAGTCTGGGGCCACAAATTCAGCTTCACCCTCATTCTCAGAATGGTCTTGTAGTGATGCTCACTGCGGAGGAAGCCTGGGTTGCGAGCTCAGAGAACGTCTTAGTTTAGACTTTTCTGACCTTGCTTAAGCCAGCATTATTTTGAAAGCACTCAGAGTTACTACCAGGAAAAGGCACTAAGCTTCAGATTAATTTTTGAAATAATAGAGAAAACCATTCCTCCGCCTACTTGGATAATTTAAGCCATGACTACAGGCTTACCCCCTTCCACACAGCCTTTAGTGGAGAGACAAGCGACCAGCAGCACGAAAACTCAGCCACTTCCTGGAATTGGGGTACTTTAATGCAAATGCATAAAATCCACGCAGAGCGGGGCTTGCTGCAATATAATCCCAAAGCCGCTTACAGAGCTTACAAATCAGAACAAAATTATTGCTGTGCTTGTTTGCTTACCACCAATGTACAATAACCTCTCAGATGCTAGTGCCACAGAATGCGAGTTTACCTTGGCACATGAAATGCTCTGAAGGATACAGAGAGTTGGTGTCATTCAAATGAAGCCCTGAAAAAAAATCACTTTTCAGTCACTGTCTACAATCTCTTGGAAACCACAGTTGCAAGTTTATTCCACCCCCCCCCCCCCATAACAGGAGCCTTCCACAAGGCTTTGAACAGCTCTTTGTGTTACTGGAGAGACCTCAGAGCAGACCACAGCTCCATTCTGCTAGGTGGGAGTGCAAGGGGAGACAAACCAAGATACATGGTTGAAGGTTGGAAATGAAGACAAAAAACTGCATGTAACAGCGCTAAAACTGAAGCAAGATCTCCCAATTTTTATTTCTGCTGCATCACTAACCCACATATGTTACCACCTGCAATCAAACTGCTTACAGACAAGAACAGAATGATAATTTCTGCCCAATCCCAACCAAGTAAAATAGCTACTGGAGATCTTCTGTTAGGACAAAGAGTCACAATAATACGGCTTTTGTAAACAGGCCTGAAAGCTGATTTGTTTTTGTAATCATCTTATACAATAGCTATCAACCACGACAGCATCCTTACAGATTAAAATGTCCCAAGACATGCAGATAGGAAAGACTTGCTGAAGGCTGTTCTTCTACTGCTTGTCAAAATATTAATAAAAATAACTAAGCAAAGCCTTGGTTGTGTTGCTATTGATTAAGAAAAAAAGGCAGCGTTACAAGAAGTCAGGCCAGAAGAATGACATTTTTATTGATTTGACTGTAGTCCCATCAAGTCAGCAGCAGGACTCATACACATTTTACAGTTCGACTGTTCGGAGAAAACTTGCCTTTCTAAGGGTGTTTTCCTCCCAGGGTTGGTTTTACAGCCTCTGCCGGACTGATGGTGTGGAATGGCAGCAGTCTACTGCTACTGCAATACAATAGTTGCAATTCATTAAAACTTACTATTTTGCCTGCACTCTCTGAAGCTCCAGTAGGAAATTCAGGTGGGAGGAGAATGCAGAAACAAGCAAGCGGAAAAGCCCTTGAATTTCAGCTATGAAAGGAGGAAGCAAAGGCTTGCAGTTTCTGGTGGCCCTTTCCTTGCTGTGCACACTTGCTTTCTTGTGAGCAGAAGTCTGGGATGCCTCTTCCATTGCACACACAGAAAACGGGTCCAAGCTAGCAGCAATTGCACACTCCACAGCAATTGCAATGGAGAAACAAAAGAGCAAGGAGAATGAAAAACTGCCAGGATTAACTGTTGGAATGGCAGCACTACCTGTTCATGCTTCGGAATAACTGCAGAATGAGCTCTCTGCAACTCAGCCTATGTGTTGTCTTGCAAGCCAGCTCCAGGCCAGGGTATTCTCTGCTATTGCTTGGGAATGCAGCCACCTTGTCATCAGTCACAGATAAGACGTGCACCCCTAGTCCTGCATTGCATATGGGCGAGCTGCTTCTCTAGTTCTCATGGACTTGACCTTGGAAGCACCCGCCCCACCAAGCCTAGAAAAACCTCTTGTGAGAATCTCGTATTTGGCAGCTGCCAAATACCCCCATCCTGGACACATTTGCTTGTTCATTGCAGATGCTGAGCACACATCAGGCTTTCACAAACCGCAACCCAGCGCTCCATGGTCGGGAAGTGATTTGCTTAGCTACGTCTCAGCTGTGTTGGAATTCAAAAGTTTTCAGCACATAAGTTGCCCCTATTCCCCAATATTTAGACTATTTTTTCTTAAACGAGTTTTTCTGGTACAAACAAGAAAAAGCAAAGCAGAGCAAAGAAATTAGCTCTGAAGAAGCCTTTTCTAGCCTTAATGCAGATGATTACATGAAAAGACTCAAAATATTTGTATCAAGATTAACAGAAGAGTGAGGTTTTACTTTAAAATTTTAAAAAAATCAAAAAACAGGCTGAATCTATGACTTTAAAAGGGGAAAACAATCTTACAGATTATGATTTTAAACCTGCTTTGCTTAAATGTGCAAAGATCTAGGCTTGTAACAGAAGATACCAAGGAAAGTGGGAACCTTACACCTGTAATGATATATATTGATCATATATTGATATATATCACATAATGATATACATTCATCACACACATTAGTTTATGAAGAGGCACCCTGTCTCCAGCACTTAAAAGAATGAGTGCTTCACCTACAAAACAATGGTCTACAAACAAACTTTAAGAACAGACATCAATAAGGTCCTCAGCCTGGAGCTCTCTGACAAGCATCTTCCTGCATAAAGACGATTCTCGGACTGAGCCTTCTACTTTACTGACACTGTGTCCAGCTTCTGCTCCCCAGCTGTAAAGACATTTCTAAGAGTGGCACGGGGATAACAACAGAGACATGTTTCCTTTATAGGACACATACAATAAAAAATATCCAAAGCAAAGGAGCCCAACCACCATTACATTTATAGAGCCTTTAATATTTATGTCACTGGTAATGTCATACTCTCTTGGCAGAATTAAAGAACTCCTTTAAATTTCAGCTAAATGTAAAATATGGCTAAAAGCTAAAGTTGATTCATAAACTGTAAGTCATAGTTTGTGTCTCATCCAGAAAGAAATTTGTCCATACAGCCAGTCCGGTCCCTGTAAGCAGGCGGGTACAGGATATGAATATAAGTGTATCAGCCATTGAATAGCACAGCCTTTTATTCCTGCTAACGTGAATTTCTTTGCTTAAATTATTAAGGAATTCCATTCTCTTTAACAAATCTAAGCAAAATTACACCCAGACTTCCAAGAAAACTGCCTAAATGTGACAACAGGCACAAGTCAAAGATTTTAAATATCTTGAGCAAAAATTGCTCCTTTTGCATCAACTCTGGACAAAGTTAGTTGCACGCTGACCTCACCCCAAGGAAACCAGAGACGCTCTGGGAAGACTGGAACTCAGCTCTCCCCCTGCATGGCTTAAGCTAACACAAGGCCCCTTCCATCACCAAATCTGCTCAGTCTCTGTAAACACAACGAACCTCAAGGAATGCAAAGAATTAGATGGGACCATTAACATAGAGCCTAGAAGCTCCAAAACTTCTATTTGCCATTAGCTGCAACTGTCAGGAAAGTAGGCAAGGCAGGGGCTGCCAGGCTCCAAACAGATGGCTTAGCTGCTCACAGCGTTCCTGGAAGAAATCTGCCCTTATCATGCAAAGGCAAGAATTTCTTCAGTGCACAAAGGGCCCTAAGTGATGGCAGCACCAATGAGAGCTTCACTACAAATCCTGGGCCTCTTCCGCTTAGGAGCGCCTGGTTTGGGAGTTACTGGAGATTTCCCCTTGCCACATCATCACAAAAGGTAACAGGAGGGGGTTCCCACCTGGAGGGCTCATATTTAAGTACAAGCCCTGTGGGGAAACAGCCTGTGGGTCAGAAAAGCTGAGGTTATTCTTTTCAACCGCTGGCATGCAGTTCCTGAAGCCTAGAGATGTCCTGGTTTGAGGAGGTAAATTCTAATGCGCACCTGCAAGAGGTGCCAAGGCTGCACGCCAGCAACTCAGCCAGACCCTGGTGATTCTGTATTTTCTTTAAAATAAAGATGACCAATTAAAGATCAAATATCACTGAAAAAACAGCAGTGGTGATCCGTAGTGGGAGGGAGCACCTGAACACTACCCTTCCCTAAAGCCTGGAGGAATACTGAAGCATCCAAGTCTGACCCTGCGCCTGGCATTACAGTGTGTAAGGGGAGCTGTGCCCTACATGAGACAAAACGCTCTCACATGTTCCTCCGGATGCTCGTGACACGTGCACAGACCTGCAGGGGCAGTTCTGCAATGCAGTCAGAAGAGTCCGAGGGAAGAAATTCATGAAACTGTTAGGGCATTTTGATACTTTAACGTGCCGTGGTCCTGATTTCTTTAAAAACAGTATTTTTAACTACTTTGCACACACTGCTAACTCAGTAAAGTGTTACTATTGCGTAAGTCTCGTAAAGAAATGTGCTTTAGAATTTAATAGAGATGAAAGAAGTAAGATCCTACTGTAATTTTATTTCTCTAAACTAAACTGAATTCATCAAAATCCTTTCTACAGTCTCTTCACCCACCCAAGAACAAGTTATAGGAAGGGATGTAACTCTTGCTTGCACAGCTCTCCTTTAAAATGCCTCAGGGTGCAATATTTCTGGCTGACCGGGGGCTCTAACACTGGAATCTTTGTCATGTATTCATGCAAGTTCATGAGGCACTGCCAGGACTATAAATTTGTCCAGGATGGTTCTGATGCAACCATTTCGTACAGTGATTCAAATCAAGCAGCTCTTTCTTGCTTCCTTCCAAAGACCCTGAGCAGTTCCACACTTCTCCCACCTTGTAGGAGACGTGGGTAGGAGGGGAAAGAGATCCAAATTTCTGTAATCTCTCTAAAGGGCTTTACCAATTTTCCCCAGAAACTTCTGGTTGAGGACCCTTGCTTTTTCCTGTACATAGTTTTTGGCTATGACTCCTAGCTGAAGAAGATGAGAACCTCCTCCAGTGGCTGGGAAGCAAGAGGCTCCTCGGAAGCACAGAATGGCACGGACAACTTGCTGGCCACCTCCTCGAGCTCCAGATCGGAGGCACTGGCAAATGCCACGGTGCCTGGACTGCTGCAGGACTCCCACTTGCAGGCACAGATACAACAGCTTTAATCACTGAGCTGTGCAACTGGAACAAGGAGGGGTGCTTGAGAGCAAGGCTGATAAGTAGCTAGATAATGGGCTCATGAAGAGACTGCCTGTAGTGTCTCAAAGGGCAAACCAAGGTCCTCATTAAAAATGCCCAACATTTTATGTGCAGGCCGAACAGTGTCCAAATATGGCAGTCCAAAGCACGCAGCACAAGACACAACTACAGCTAATGCCCAGAACATTATATATACATGAAGTAATTGGTTCAGAAGGGCACAGCAGAAGGCAATAACTTATAGGAAGAAATATAAAGAAATAGCAGATGAGGATCTGACAACATATTGTATATATCTATATATAAATAACAGTCAAAGTTTAGATTTAGACTGCTGCTCCATGCATCATTTGGGTAAGACCATGCAGTGTTGTCCTTCTATTCACCATTCTGGCTTGAATAAGAAACGTGATGTTGCGCTGGGAGCTGCAGAGCGTGATGCCCGCCCGGATCCTCGGAGCTGAGAGCCACCAGCGGTAGCCAGTACCTGAGGCAGCGGGAGCCGCGTTCCACTGTTCACCAACGCGAGCGAGCACGAGTGTCGAGCAGAAAACAACAACCACACGCAGCCCATAGCCCAGCAGAGATTCAACATCTGTAGTTGAATGGTACTTTTCTCCCCCACACTGCTGCAAAATGAAACACGGTGGTGATGGATTTACGGTTTGACTTGATGATCTTAAAGGTCTTTTCTAGCCATAATGATTCTCTTAAAAAAAATATATATATATATTATCTGATCAGAATTTCCCCTGTTGCAATTGAGCTTACAAACTTGTCCTGGTCCTACGTGGAGACATCTCCTTTCTACTGCTTCCACAGCTACCTCACCATGGCTGATGCACAGTCCAGCGCTGATGCCAGGGCAAGAACCTTCGAGTAGCTTTAGGCCACCCTTGAGAAGGAGTGTCTTGCTTTTCTTCTTCTCTCAGGATAGCCATTACCTATTTACAAGAATCCTACTGCTGTGTTCATGGATGGTCTTGTGATGAGGAACAAGGCTGTTGAGAAGACACTGCAATAGCAGAGTCTTGGAGTAGGGACATATGGGGGGCTAGAATCCTTTTGCAGGAAAGAGCATCCATGACTTCCTAACAAAGATGGGGCTGGAAATGCTGACCTAATTTTCAAAGGAACTGAAACTTCCTTATTTTAATAAGGGGGGAGCATCAGCTGAATTCTCTATAGGAAATAATAGAAGACAAAAGAAAAAATTGCCTGAAAAAACGCCTTTCTTCCATTAGGTATTATATAACCTGATTGTTTTCAGGGTCTTTTTGGAGGGGGCTGGTCCTTAAATCTGCAATAAAGCTTACCTCTTTTTAGGCTAAAAATTTACATGTATTAAATCACTAACCATATGTTGATTTTTCTTCAGCTGACTTATTCTTTATTCATATGTTCATGTGTGCACAACACTGGCTAACCTTGCAACCTCAGTATAATAAACTTGGTGAAGGTACACACTTCTCTAAATGCAGTTACTGTCTTGCGTTTAATCTTTTGAAAATCATCTAATGGAAGATTTTAACTCACACTACATCTAGTTCCAGTAGCACACTGCAGGTTTTTCACATCACAAGATGCCTCCCAAAAGAAATGCTGTTGGGCTTGGTCGAGACCAAGATTTTTTATACGGTGAAGAACTCCAGTGTTTAATCGGCTGTTTTTAACAATCATCTCATTTGCGTATTTTTGTTTGGCAAGGAAAAATATCAACAGGTGTTTCAGAAGCTGAAAAATAAACAACAGAACCCGAGAACAAAAAGACCAAACAACATCATGACTCTGTGGTTAAAACGGGGAATAGAGAGGCAGACTTTGGTCAATACCCGAAGGGCATAGCTGGCAAAAGACTCAATGTGGTTGCCCTTGCCGCTTAACGGAGCTTTGGAACACACTGCTAAGAAGGTGGGAAACAACAGCCAGCTCACTGCCTACTCATAACATTTCATTTTTGTTTTCTCACTTCTTCAAATCAGTTTTCCACCGGTGCTCAGCACAAGAAGGGGGTATCAGCTGCATACCACAGACAGAGACAGCCTTACGCTATTCCTCCTTTCAACAAAATTGACATCTCCCTCCTGAGGCAACCAAATACCCTCATACTATATAGGTTGAAGAGGTCTGGGCGCAAGCTGTAGTCCCCTATACATCAGCCAACCATTAGTGGTTTACCTCAGGTGACACAAAACTGCACGTCTGCCACTATCTTCTCATCCGGGATCTTCCTGTCATCTGCAGTCCTCAATCCAAAGCAAAGTTACAGAATGAAACATTACTTTTGTCGTCATATTACCTTGGCTAATAAGAGCACACAAATGAGACGAGACAATGATGTAAACCACCTACCCTCCATGGGGTCAGAGATATAACGCAGGGTCTGGAGGGAGTCTGTAAGGAACCCAGGACGTAAGGAAGTTTCACAAGAGAAAAATGGAGCACAGTCCATTTATAGATCTGGACAACATCGACAATTATAGAAATGCTACTACCAGTAACTTCTTGTCCTTGCCTTTATTTTCCAGACTACAGCCAACAATACCTTCAGGCCAGAACTGAATCACAGAGTTGACTGACTAAAAGCCCTCAAACCAAGTCGAAGAGGCACTGGCAGGCTGAAATCTCGCCTTAAAAAATGGATGTTATAAACAATTCTAAAATTAAAAGAAAAGAAGCTGAAGATGCATTGTAACAGACAGGTAGTCAAATGAAGTGTGGCAGGTCATCCCTCGAGGAAGGGAAGCTGGCAGCCTGGTTGGCTTTTCTTCGTAGCATCCCCAGGATATTTGACTATCTCAGCATAGAACAGAAAAAGGTATGATACTTGTCTCTATCACTGCAGCCCAATTTAATTAGCAGTCTGCTAAAGAGCTAAGTTTTTTAATTAAGAGTGATGCAAAGAGGCCAGCAGCATAACAGAAAAGAATTCTAAGCATTTTCCAGAACAGGTTGACTAATCCACTTTGGGGACCATTTTAATGAGCATTTCCAATGAATCTTTTTGGCTCCCATTCAGTTTCCAAAAATATGGGAAGCTGCAAGGCAAATACTCGGTATTAGCCGTGCCTGCTGACCAGCATGCTCCTTCAGTTTGTTTGCCAACCTGCTATCAGACTAAGCATTTTATTAGCACAAAATGTTCACGCCAATTACAGATGAACGACTAAATTGTTCCCTCTGGGCATCTCAGATATCTAGGGAAATAAATCTGGTTCACAAATGATTCACAGTGTTGAGAATTCATCTCCCTACTAATCACCGCATTGATATCAACTTATAGGAGATATTATGTAGGATACTAGCCTGTTCTTGCCAAAATTAATTCATACCAGCTTGGACCCATAATTCAGAAGCAAAGATATGCCAACACAGAAACAGTAAACCAAGGTTCAAATCATATGATCTTCATTACTCAGGAAGAAATGTAAATTTATCTGCCCAGTGCAAGAACACAATCTAGTTTCTCTTCTTGGGTGCAGAATTTCAGGGGGAGGCATCTTCTGTGACTAGCACAGCCTGGCAAAAATGATGCCTGCACATTACAATTCTGATTACTCCCTGCTAACATCGCAATGGGGTAGGTCAGATGGCAATTTTGGAAGAGCTGATTTCTCTGAAGCACAGCAGAAATAAGAGCACTAGCCATGTCACAACAGGCCAATTCCATGAGCGCCACTTTTCTAACATGGCTGCAAAAGGAAAAGCAGTTCTTTTCTATGAAAAAAATAAAAGGCCAGCCTCCTTCTAAACAGTTCCCCTCAGTCCTCCCCTTTCTACACTACTTATTAGCATGCTCAGCCTAAAGGTTTGTCCAAAAGAGAAGCTCATATCCTACAAATGCCTTTAGTGTCTGACAGGCAACCAGGGATGTGCAATCAGCTTCTGGAACCGCATTATTAGTGATGTGTGTGCAGGAAATTTCTTGATATACTGGTTTAGTCTGACTGCTGGGGATGAAGAGAATGGAAGAGATGCACACACATACTTGCCAAGAGCAGCACTGAACCCACCTGTTCAGAATTCAGCCTCCAAGTGTTTTTCTTAGTGTTTCTGACAACTGAGAGCAAGGACACTTACACCACTGGAATGAAGACTTTGCTGAGACATGGATAACAGATCTGAGATGGATTTTGCAGAACAGGTCCTCTGGAAAGCTTCTGCACTAATTCAATAGTCACTAAAAAAATCAAGCACTAGAAGCTCACAAATCTGTACAGGCCTGAAAGTCATTCCCCAAAAATCTCTCTTCCAAGACGAACTGGAATGATTTAAGCCCCAGGGTTTTTAAGGACTCTGTTCGGGCTGAAGGTCACCACTGGTGTGAACAGCCCATGAGAGACAATCTGAAATCTCTCTCTGCTTTGTGAGACCATCCAGTTTATATACCATTTTATTTACCATTGACAACCCAGTGCACGTACTGGGCTCTGGGTAGGAAGGATGCTTTGCAGGGAGGAACACGGCCCTTGCCATAGCAGAGGCCATGATGTTAACAGCCGACACTTGATAAAGCAGGATGTCCACGAAACTGGTTTAAACTCTCCCAGCGTAAGAAAAGCCCCAATAAATAACAGCCTAATGCAATTTGACTCGATCTGCAGTGTCAGGAGCATACATTGCTTCTGACTAAGGACAGTAAGAGGAAGAGGTGCTATCAAAACATGCATCATCTAAATAGACTTTTGGCAAATCAATGTCAATGACGGTACTAGACCAAACAAACAAACAAAAAAAGCCTTTAGCTGCTAAGATAGAAACAAATCATTAGAAAAACACACAAAGACTCTAAAAATAATGTTTTTTTTTTAAATCAAGAAATAAGTTTATTTTTAAGGAAATAAGACTTATGAACCACCTTACCACTGAATTTAATTGCCCAATCTCGTCTTTTTGCTCGTAAGGACACAAGCATCATGTAAGGATGTGATGCATCTTTCTAGACTGTGTTCTGCAAAACAGAACTGCATTTTATAGCACTTGGCAGTAAACCCACATTCTTTGCACATCACAGACTTCCCCTAAGGCCACCAAGAATGGTGAATGTGGACAGCATAGACTTAGGTCCTCCAATTATAAACCCAGATGTACTCATGCTTTCTGTGCATGACATGCAGCTCCCACAATAGGCATGTACACTAAGCACGTACAACATACGATACTTTAGGTATGCAAAACTATCAGGGGACTCTTCCTGTTTAAGTAAGATTTTTGACCCATTTTTCTCTGTGAAATCCTGACCTACATTCCCTGCATAACTTCCACAGAGCAATAAAAACATTTCAGACACCTTGATATAAGTCTTCTGTGGACCTAATTACACCCCGTGCAGTGTCACCTCATCTGGGAAATCCAAAGGAAAACAAGTTAAGCAGCAACAAAAATTTATAGTGTGTTTGATGAGCTTGGGGCAGAGGGAACAAAGGCTGCCTAAGCTTAGGTATGCAGTACTGAATTCAAGATATAAGAATGACAAAAATTCATGGTATTTAACTAATACCAGTGAGTACTTTCCCCATTTTCTTAGTTTCCCAAAGGGCACTTCTGCCAAAAAACTCTAGAACAATAAGCTGCCATTCAGAATAAGGTAAAAAAAATCTGGCTGTCGACTGATACAGTAGGTTGCAAAGTTGAAAGAGCACAAAATACACGTTCTAAAAAAACAGTAACTCAAAAAGTAAACTATAATTTCAATAAAAATGTCATTTTTCAAAGGGGCAGGTTTCATAGCTCCATTGAATAACATGCTTAATAAGCAAATAATAAGATGATCAAATATGTGTTTTTTTGTCAGGATAGAAGAAAAAACTACCAATGGCACAAAGCGACATAATTAAGCATCTGCAGAATTCTCAGGAAATAAGATATGGTTGTAAACATAATATTTTTCTTCATTCCTCCTCTTTGTTTCACATGCACACACACAACCGTAGTGGAGAAGGGGACACAACATAGACCTATCATTGCTCTCTTCCTTCTCACCATTCGAAGAAACGAGGTATGACTTGAAGGCTTCAGGAATCACTACAGGAAGTGGAATGAGGATCTGGCTTGCCATGGTTGATTGTTTTCTCTTTTCAAAACACACATTCTAGCATGCTTACAGATATTTAAAAATCAATCTAAAAGAGAAATAATTTTGCAGCTGCACTATACAGAGAAAGGACAAATAAGTACCTGTAGAAAACTGAGACCCTGTGTCTCCTAGCTCTCCATCAGAAATAGTACTCTATCTAAGTAATAACAGTACCACAAAACTGAGAATGTCCTGTTGATATGGTATTGCCAACACCACTTCCATTCTACATATATTAAGTGGAATATGGGAAATGATATTGGTAGTTTCAGACCATTCACAGGTATAGCTCATCTCTTCTCCCTGCTCTGGTAACCTTGAGATGAGTTGAAAATGCACCCTTTTACTCTCAAGTTCCCTGAGAGGCTTTTTCCCAGCACTAGTCCAGAAATAGCAAACAGTTTCTAGGTGGCCAGAGAAGGAACGGGGCATGTGAAGACAACTGTGGGAATTTAAGACAGAGCTTGTCTCTAACTATTAGACAGTGAAAGAAGCTGAGAAGCCAAAAAGAGGTCAGCTTGAAAAGAAAAAAAAAAGAAAGAAAAAAAAAGTATTCCTCACTATTGTGCAAACTGAACTTATTCATGCAGAAAAGTCTCTGGGAGAGAAAAAAAAAAAAAAAAAAAAAAAACAATAGTGACCCTCAGTCCTACACTGAAGGTTTGCAAGTGAAAAAGCTTTGGGGAGAAAAAAAAAAAAAAAAAAAAGGCTAGCAGATCTGCTGCTATAGCCTACAGTCAGCTCCTCTGGGTACAAACTCTGAATACTGGGAATTTCATTCAGCTTCACAATAAATCCTCTGTATAGTCTGTGCCACTGAATTATCTGTTCTCCTTCAGCAAACACACGAATGTACATCCTAGGAAGGCCTTCTCCCATTTTTTTTTAATTTTTAATTTTTTTAAATAGCAGCCATGTCTTCCTCTTTGAGCATTCTTTGAACAATCTTTGAGATTCCTTTTTTTCTCTTTCAGAAATCAAAACCTAATTACCTGAAAATGAAAGAGGATGTATCTGAATGAAAAGAAAAAAAAAAAGATGAGCCATGAACAAAACAAAGCCAAGAAGCTTCTCCCCAGCTCCAGACACAGGAACACTGAATGTGAACATGTAAAGGGAATTCATTCATGTTTGCCCTGTGATCACTTCATTTCAGTATTAGCATGGGCATGTCCCGAGATAGTACCTGTACCTCTAGTCAGAAACATGAGCAGACTAGCAAGCTCTAATTTAAAGTTTTCATCAGCTGTCTGTAGAGCACGCAGAGCAAAGAGAGGCTCTTGGAGCTAACTACAGACGATTCTTGTCCTCAGCTCATCCTCAGATGAGTTGATAAATCCAGAACTTGACAGCAAGAACTATCTATTTGTGGCTATGATGTGGACACTTACTGCTGAGGATATGGTCGAGATAATGCCAAGAGCTCGAATAAGGGATGTTGCAGAGAGACTGAGGCGTCTGACTATTACCCCGTTATTGTTTCATGTGGGCACTAATGATGCCATGGGGAAACTGGGAAACATCAAATGAGATTTCAGAGTCCTAAGGATGGCAGTCAAAAGTCTGGGTGCCCAGGTTGTGTTCTCCTCTGTCCTGCCAACGAGGGGAATGGATATGAGGAGGAAAAAGGGGATATTGCTGGTTGCGTTGCTGGTCTTGGCAACAGGGTTTTGGTTTCTATGACCACGGGACTCTGTTTGAAGATCACCAGCTAGTGGGGAATGATGAGAGCCACCTCAGCACAAGGGGCATGCGTGTCTTTACCAAAAGGTTGCCCAGGCTGGTTAGGAGGGCTTAAATTAAGCATGTAGGGGAACAGGGAATATTACATGGACAGGGCAATGGGTGGCATGCAGCCAAAGCCAGAAGGTGTCCAGAGGGAGCATAGTAGTGGGAAGTGAGTATAGGAGATCATTATAGAGGATCCTCTTTCACCCTTCCTGGGAAACCTGCAGGCTCAATTACTTCCCTTAAATGCCTGTACCCCAATGCACGAAGCATGGTGAATAATCAGGAGGGACTGGAGATCTCTGTGCGATCCTGGCATCACAATCTCATTGGAATTACAGAGACCTGGTGGGACAGCTCACACAACTGGAGCGCTGCCATGGAAGACTATGTGCTCTTTAGGAAGGATGGGCAGGGAAGGTGAGGTGGTGGAGTTGCTCTTTATATTAGAGAGCAACAGGAATGCACGGAGCTCGGCCTAGGGGTGGATGAGGAGCGAGTTGAGAGCTCGTGGGTAAGGATTAGAGGGCAGACTAAGATGGGAGACACTGTGCTGGGTGTTTGCTACAGGCCACCTGATCAGCATGAGGAGGTTGCTAAGGCTTCTACAGACAGCTGGGAGTAGCCTCATGGTTACAGGCCCTGGTTCTCATGGGGCGCTTCAACCACCCTGACATCAACTGGAAAGACAACACAGCCAAGCACGAACAGCCCTGGAGGTTTCTGCAGTGTGTTCCTGATAACTTTTTTGACACAGGTCACGGAGGAGCCAATGAAGAGAGATGAGCTACTGGACCTCGTACTAACACATAGAGAGGGACTTGTTGGAGATGTGAAGGTGGGGAGTAGCCTCGGATGCAGTGACCATGAACTGGTTGAGTTCAGAGTCCAGTGAGGAGGAAGCAGGGCTGTGAGTATCCCTGCACCATGGACTTCAGGAGGGCCAACTTTGGCCTCTTCAGAGACCTCCTCAGAAGAATCCCACAGGTAGGGCTCTGGAAGGAAGGGCGGCTCAAGAGAGCTGGTCAGTATTCAAGAAGCCTTCCTCCACACTCAGGAGCAGTGCATCCCTTTGAGTAAAAGTCAGGCAGTGGGCGCAGGAGGCCTGCGTGGATATGCAAGGAGCTCCTGACGAAACTCAAGTAGAACAGGGCACTTTACACAAACAGGAAAAAAGAACAGGCTCCTTGGGATGAATATAGGAATGTTGTCAGGGAATGCAGGGACGCAACAAGGAAAGCTAAGGCATAACTGGAATTAAATCCGGCAAGAGATGTTAAAAATAAAAGAAGGATCTTTTTCAAATACATCAAAGGCAAAAGGAAAATCAGGGAAAACATGGGTCTGCTGGTGAACAGGGTGGATGTCCTGGTTGCAAAAGACAAAGAAAAAGCAGAGTTACTGAATGCCTTCTTTACTTCAGTGTTTACCACGGGCAGCCCTCTGGAATCCCAGGCCCCAGGAACCAGAGAAGGTGCCTGGAGAGAGGAAGACTTGCCTTGGGTAGAGGAAGATTGGGTGAGAGAGCTCTTAGGGAAACTTAGCACCCACAAATCCATGGGCCCTGATGCGATGCACCCCAGAGTGCAGTGGAAGGTGGCGGATGTTATTGCTAAGCCACTCTCCATCATCTTCAAAAGGTCCTGGAGGACAGGGGAGGTGCTGGAAGACTGGAAGAAAGGCCAATGTCACATCAGTCTTCATAAATGGCAAGAAGGAGGACCCAGGCAACCACAGGCCAGTCAGCCTCAACTCCATCCCTGGAAAAGTGATGGAACGGCTCATACTGGCCACTGTCTCCAGGCACATGGAGGTGCTCAGGAGTAGTCAGCATGGGTTCACCAAGGGGAAATCATGCTTGACCAACCTGACAGCCTTCTGTGATGGAATGACTAGCTGGGTAGATGAGGGGAGAGCAGTGGATGTCATCTATCTGGACTTCAGCAAGGTTTCTGACACCGTCCCTCACAGCATCCTCCTGGGCCAGCTCCGCAGCGTGGGATAGATGAGGGGGTAGATTAACAACTGGTTGGATGGCAGAGCCCAGAGGGTGATGATCAGTGGCACAGAGCCCAGTTAGAGGCCTGTGGTTAGTGGTGTCCCCCAAGGGTCAGTCCTTCCAAACGAAGGGTTGCACCTTTACAACTAAGTAATTCTAAAGGAAGATACATCTCAAGGCTTTAAGAGTGACTGAATGATTTCAAAGTAGGAATCATTCTTACTGAATGGCCAGATGAGCATGTTTGATCAGACGTATATAATTTAATTAAGCAGTAATATTCTCTTTTCATGTTAGTTTCATAAAACTAGCACACCCCCAGAAAAGTGGTATGTTGCTGATCCCTACTTTTTAAAGACTGAGAAAACCACCATCCAAGTCCTTACCAGGGTGCCAAGATCCAGCACTATCTTTTTAATCAAAACTTTGCTATGAAACCACAATCACCAGCAGTGAAATTTCCCCAGTCTTAATTTTACTCTGGTTTCTGTACTTTTTGGTCACTGGACATATTATAATGTTCTGATATGTCAGAATTTTTACAGATATGTTCTTCAGTTGCAACATCCAATCAACTAAGACAGCTGATGACAATGATAACAGTTCCTTCTCCTTCAAGCCAGCTGGTACAGTCTGGAATAACAAACAAATGACAGGTCAGTGACCCAAGTCGGACAGACATTGTCCTATGTCCCGAAACAGGGCACTGCAGGGTACCCAAGGCATAAAAACTATCATGTAAAACGATACAAACAGCAAAGTTTTTTCTTTAATTGAATAATTGAATTTCTTTAATTTTTTCTTTCACAGCTCCCAGTGAAGACAACAAGATGCGAGCAGGACAGAACAATTTTTGTGCAATTCAAGCAATCCTACTAAATAACCAAAAGCAAAAACACAGGAGAAGTTTACACAGCTCCTCCAGTTTCTAAATTTAAGATGACTCTCCTCTGTAATGCACAAACCAGGTCTTGAATTTCTCATGTTCTTGTGCCCTTATTCCTCACAGGTCACAGTATAAATAACAGCATGTAACAAAACCCTATTTTGTGCTTTCATAGCTAAAAGTTTCTTCCAAGGAGTGGAAAGACAGAAATGGAATGTGTCACCTTGGGCTACATGGGGTTTTTTTGCATATAGTAATAAATTTGTTTTCAAAATAAGACATTTGGATTTATAGTAGACCTCCTGAAGTCTTTGAACAATATATTGGGTGTGTATTATTTCCTTGAAAAAAATAGTTTAGTTAAGGCTTTATTAAAGTAAAGTCACCTCAAAGTTACTTCCTCCCAAATATTTTGCGTAAAAACCTCTCAGGTTTCTCTCCTCTTGCCTTTTATTTTATTTTTTTTTTTGTATCAACCAGCAAAGTAGCTTCCTGGGCACCAAAAGATTCACTGTTTCCTTCAGCTGTTGCAGACGGAGCTCTAGAGCTCCCTTTGCATAACATCTGGACAAAGCAGCTGAATAGTTTCCTTCTGTAACTAAGATCGCAGCAACAGGATTTCTTAATGGACTTCCTCCCTCAGGAGGGAGACTAACTATTGTTAGTATAGCCAAACTCCATAGCACTAAGGAAGATAATATGGCTAAATTCAGAAGCATAAATTAGCCTCAGAAAATGAGCAAATGAAGAAATGCATCTTCATTTCTAAAGACATTAATAAAGAAAAAAAGCTGTCAGACTGCTTAGGAAGCCAATGTTTTTAGCTTTTTTCCCCAGCTTTGGTATGGGTTTAGGAATGAGATAGTCCCTTGCTGTGTTCAAATGTCAAGCTAAGAACTCAGGCATGTTCTAAAATTAACCACTTCAGAGGCATATCAATAAATACTCCTGTTAGCCTGAAAACAAAACCATACAAAATCATTCTAGAGTTCAGGGGATATCATTAGGGGAAAATGATGGCTGGCTGGCTGTTCTTGGCCAGACAAAAGCCCCATTTGAAAGGCCTGTTATGTCCATTTAAGAATGACAGTGTCCCCTTTACAGGAGTTTTTCTGCTCTCCTTTTTCACCCCTCATTCAAAGCTGGGCAGTAAGTAAAACAAACCAAGTAAAACAAGATTACAAGCACAAACATGTTTTTTTGTCACCCCAAACACTTAGTCTGATGAATACACAGAAATGGCAAGGCCTCCAAACATCCCTAGTTGAAGATTAAATAGCTAAACAGTGCCTAGCACTGTTCGTGGTAGGCACCACAGGAAGGGTTACACAAAGGGAGCCGGCGTTATGTATCCCATCAACCAGGGCCATGAGACAGCACAGCAAGAGGGACAGCACAAGGACCCAATGCGGGGCTGCTTGTAGTTCTCCAGCGAGCACAGCCCTCCTGGAAACCTTTGCAGAGGAAATGCTGGGAAATGTTCTTCCATGTGTTCCACACTGATGACCAAGATCTTCAGCATCTTCTCATGCTTCAGCTTTAGCAAATACAGTAACTAATACTTTAAAAATCACAGATTAGAGGACTGAGAGCGGAATTTCAGCCCAGATTCATTCAACCTAATTCCCCTCAAGCCTGCTGTGCTTAGAGCTTCTAAACTAGTTTGTCCAGAGTCTTCAGGAATGGCTAGTGGCTAGGAAATACCAGAGGATTTTCCTTGGTATATGCTCTTTCTGATCCAGGCGAAGTGCATGTCAGACGCTTAATAGCTTGTGGCTCCAGGAGCTGGACTATGTTTTTCCCCTGGCTACTGTTTCCAACAAGAACAGCTAACAAGTAATTCCTTGATTTATAGGATGCAACTGAAAACACTTGGGGAAAAAGCCATTTAATGCAACATTAAAAATGTACACTGTTTAACTAAAGAAAAGCTTCAGAACAAGGAGCCTCACAGAGTAGTTCTCACTTCCTTGGCCCTACCCGCTGCTAGAGAGAGAACGCACAAGCTTTTCAGAAGCCCAACACAGCAGCATGAGACATATAAACCTAAGGAGGCCATGGGTCAACCAATCTGTTTCCTGCTATTGCTAACAAACCTTAAATAATGAGGCACTTACTCCCCAAAAAGGTCTTTTCATGGAGAGATGCTCCAATCTTTCTCACAAACCCCATGCCATGTTGCACAGGTCTCATACTTGTCTGTTTTTCTCCCTGCTTTATCCAGTTTCCCAAGCAGCAACTGCCACAGAGCACCAGAGCAAGGAGTGGTTTATGTCATGAGTTACTGCCAACCACCAGGGCACACAAATCCTCAGAGTACGCACACCAAAGCGGTGGTAGGCATAGGCTAATAGGGCACTTTTCTCTCTAGCATTAAGTGCTCTAAATTTTCTGTGTTTTCTGTGTTTTCTCTCTTTTTTTTTTTTTTTTTTTCCTCTTCAGCTTTCCAGTTCAGACTTTCCCCTGCCACTAACTATTTGACTCATGGCTATTAGCATCGGAATGACAGTGAGAAGTGGCCCACAGCAAACCAGTGTGACTTCCTGTTGATGCCACAGAAAGTCTCGCATCTACACCCTCAAATGCAGCTCACTCACTTCTGATACGTGAGCCTACTTCCTTGTTCACTGAGCAAGCTGCCCATTTCAAAAGCATTTCTTTGAAGGCCATTAATAAACAAATCCCTATGCCAAACAATTTAATAGATTTTACTTCAAGTGGTTTTCAGACTGTGTAAGAGCAAAAGTCATTAAAATTGCAGATTAATTGGATTGTTAAAGAGCAGCACGTGTAGTTCTGTGTAGAATTTCACTATGTGGAAAAGAAAGTCAAAATGGCTGGACCATAAACCCCAAGTTTAGCTCATGTATCACAAGTGCTGCTCACATATAAGCTGCCCTTGCTTCTGTAGCTGGGTAAACCAGCAAGTCATAAGAGCAGCAAATTACAGAATGACCTTCCAAAGCAGTAGGGTTCCAGAATGAGAACAGGACAGTTGATGTGAAGAACACTACTTTAGATAAAATTTTAAGAGCAGAACAATGTTTAGTGAGTCAGAGCTAACTTCTCAGGCAAATTAGCTTCTAATTTTCCATGTCACTTTGTATTAAGAAACTATTTCAGAAGCTCTTTCCTCAAGACAACAGGTTCTCACTGGCATTAGCACACATACTCCCCCTTCTTGCTAGAGCTGATTTCAGCTCACAGCAAGACAGGCAAAATAAAACTCAGTGAAAAGCCTCAAGTTTAACTTCAGGCACACTAAGATTTACTAATGGAAACATAAAGGCTAATTGAAGCTGGCTAGCAAAAGTTATTGGGATAGCTTTCAGCATACAACATTTCTATACTGATAAAGTTTAATGCTCTCCTGTCCTTGAAAGAAAAGTTCAGTTTTGCCCTTTGATACTTCAACTGTGACTGAAGAGTTATACACATTTGACAGTGGAGGATCAAACCTTAGTTTCTCCGCAACTGCACGGCCAGGGCACCATAGAAAAGGAACATCAATTCACACTCCTGCAGCAAAGTCCTGCAAAACTTCTGCTTTATCCCAGGATAATCCTTAAACACGTCTCCACCAGAGGAAAATGGTTAGATAGGAGAAAGAAATCCCTGGGTTGATGGAGAATGCAGAGAGCATATCTCCATGTCACAGTTTCCACAGAGCCCAAGCAAAACATAAGGGTCTCTTCCCACGTACCCTTAACTGATCCATGGCAGGCAACGTGTCAAGCAGAAAAGGCAGGAGCACAGGTGAGGAAGCAGACCCTATGGATTACATTTGGAAAAACACCATGCTGCTAGAGACTCTGGGCAGTTTATTTTCCAAAAAGCTAGGTAGTCATCTTTCTGAAAACATCAAAGATGACATTCTAACAACAGGATCCCCCAAGAAACTCAGTTTCAGGATTTCTGCGACAGCCTGCTGCATATGTAACTTCTCAGTGGGAAGTTTCTCATCAGTCACCAAATCCCATTCCCTCACCAATACTGTGAAAGTCACAGTTGATATCAATGAGTGGGAAAACAACATAGTAAGAGGCTGTTTTACGCATAACTCGTTCCATACGCTAGATCATTTTTATACTGCTCCTTTTGAGCAGGCCGCCCAGCCCTTAGATTGCAGATGCTGGAAAGGTTTTTAAGCAACTCTAACAAGATGCCTACTGCACCTGCATCCGCTAGACACATGCGGCAGACTGGACCCACTAGCCAGCAGCACTGTCAAGAACTGACCAGAAGTGCAATGTGCAACCAATCAGTTGGTTGGACTAACTAGCTTACCTATCAAACGTCTCACACTGCTCAGTAACGGAGCTGGACTCGGAATCAGCCAAGCTGGCATCCTACAACAGGAGTAGGATATTTTTACATTCGCTGTTTTCTGCTTCTGCTCTATATCAAGTTTTCCACTGCTGTGTCAGGAGAGATTTTTATCTGCTTCTGCTGAAAGAAGCCAGATAAGAGCTAATAGCACTTCCATACTTTTGTTACCTTTTATAAAATGTTAGTTTGCAAACTACCTCCATTTTATAACAAGGCCAAGGTACAGCTCAAGAAAATATATACCCAAGTTCCAATGATTTCTTCATCTATTCCTCTGGGCTGCCAATGCAGAGGGTACACAGAGCATAAGGGCTTTACCACTGCAAGACTCACAAAGGAGGAGTAGCTCTTGCAATGGCAGCTCATGAGGTAGAGCAAAAGCAGGCAATAGGCCTGGAAATAGTGGAATACTTGTACAGAAATACAGGAGAGTATTTCCTCTTATGGTCTTGCCTGATTTCCAACATGAAAAACTGCCTGGGAACTTGCTCTGATTAGACATCACTTCATATTTACTTCATTCTGTCATTCAACTATAACCACATCCTGTAGACAAAGGTCATTCAAGGCTCACCAGCTGTGCCATGGGCAGTGATGTACATGTACTATCTCTATAGAAGAACTACCTTCCCAGAAAGGGGGAGAAATTCAACCTCACCTTACCTAACACGCCCTGGATTATATGGTGAGTGTTGTCACATCTAGTGAATTGAAAATTGGTCAACTACAGCCCAAGTTCAGAGAATATTTTGCCATATTTGTCTTTACCAAAGACAGGAGTTCCAGACTGCAGTTGGCACTTCTTTTCTGAACACCAACATTAGTAGAGATTCTGTAATTCTAATCTGCAACCAGTTTGTGATAGCACTACACCAAATGAAGCAGCAGCTTTCGCAGAGAGACCAGATGTCAGATCAGTTTTATACTGGAGTCTGGAATTTGCAAAAGATAAAAAGATTTGAAAAAAACCCAACTCCCTTCACGAAAAAAAACAAAAACAAAAACAACAAAAAAACCCCACAAACCCAGTGACCATGCCAGGAAATAGAGTATTTGTATCAAAACCTCAAACAAAACAAGAAAGAGTTTTTGTTTGTTAATATTTTTAAATCAAATACGCTCTTTCCACTTGAGTAGGAAGCAAAAAAAATAACTAACTTGAAAACTCAAATTTGGGGGAATTTTAAATACAGATACCTTATTCTCCTCTAATTATAATGTATTGTTCATGCATGAGACAGCAGAAATTCCCCTTGCTGGAATTTAATTAAGGAATAACCACCCCTGAAATCTGGAAAGGTGAAATCCATTAGAGCATTGCAAGGTAGCTGGAAGTATCGCTGAGGTGGATTCTGCGCCAGTCCTACCTCTTCCTGCTTATGGGGAGGGTCTGGAATGCAGGGAAAACATGTCAGGAAGGAATAGGGATTACTTTGACTTGCACTTGGTGAAAGCTGCAGATTCCTGACACACACCCTGAAAAGGCCATCCTTAACTGCAGGCTGGCAAGGATTTGTGGAGTTTGGATTTGACATATGATGGATTTAAGAGAAGAAAAATGAACATCTGATTGGAGCTACTGAAATACACAGCAGGAGAACGATACAAAGGGAATGTATCCCAGGCCAGGGATACATGGGAAGGGAGAGGAGCTCCTCCCTCGGAGCCAGGCTAGAGGAAAGACCCCTGCAGAGCACAGCACTCACACACAGGATGCAGCTTCTCTCGCTGCTTCTGAAGCCTCTTATCTTCTGATTCTCCTTGGCACGAAGCTGAGAAGTTCCTTGTATCAAGAGGCTGTGAAAATATCCTGATGTGAAGCAAAAAGATCCAACATTCCTGTTTTCTTTCCCCTCTCACAGCTGACCACGTGTCTTGGAGGAGCACAGGGTGACCTGGCAGCAGCAGAAAGCACACTACGCATGAAATCTCACTGCCACTATTACTACTATATACTAATTCACTTTCCTCAAATACTCAGGTATTTCCCCTCAACATATGGGAAGGCGTAACATTGAACAGTAGCCCCAGAAGCTTCTGTTTGCAATGTTCAAATGGGGTGAGCAAAGGACAAGACAGGAGGCTCCTTTTTCATAGTACAGTCTTTGTAAGAGCATGCAGGATCTCATCTCAAATTAGAAAGATGCAGTAAAAAGGACTGAGCAGATGTGTAGTGGTGACTGATAACACATGAGCTGCAAGCAGATAGCTGCTAACTGCAGGTCCTATCTTCCTCAGTAATGTTCTGCATTAAATTTAAAATGCTGGGTATCATTTCTTTCCCTGCCCTCATCACTTGTCCATAACAACTAATCCAATAGCTACATGATTTCCAGTTGGAGCTGAGAAGCGAAGAATGAATATTCTGAATGTTCGGAACAGGCCTCCTCCTTTCTCACTCATCATCTTTCTGATCCTTCTGCACAGCACAAAGTTGCTCTGCTGTGTGTGTCAGTACAATCATTTCCATGACAACAGCCTAGAATGTGCCAAATATAGACATTTCTCCTCGACAAACAGAGAAAGGAGATGGATGGCTGGAGGGGGCTTTCTGCTGTACTGCATTTGAACTCAATTCCTTCCAAACAAACACGGAAAAACTCCTCTTGGAGCTGACAGCGGCCCTTTCAGTGCTCTTCACCGTGCATCACCTCACTTTTGCCAGTGGTTACCCAACCTCTGCTGCAGGGGAGACAGAACTCTAACTTTGCCAAGGCATGAACCACCAAAGAAGGGTTTAAAATGAGTTAAATTTGAGACCTGCACACTTGTTGCATTTCACCAGCTCTGCTCTGAATGTAGCAAACTCTAGCAGAAGCAAAGAAAAAACAACTGAGGACAACTGACTTATTGAGCAAGGACTTATCAGAGCTCTCTATCTGAAGCCAAGCGAGGGTGAGACAGCAGAGCCTCCTGCAGAGCGTGGAGAATAGGGCCATCCGCAGAAGAAACCCAGTGAAGTGCAGAGCTGGACCTGAGGAGCCCTGCACCAGCTGCTGCCGTGTCTTTTATGTTGCAAGACAAGACACGACACGACACGAGCACTGCTCATGCAGCACCAGAGGCACCTACACAATAAATACCGTACAGACACAACTAGAGCCTCGATGCATGAATTGACTGGGGTTTTACAAATGATCTGTACAACTTTTTGAACGGGTACATACAGCTACTGTTAAACTCTAACAATCCACTACCAAAGCCATAATCACGTGGCTCTGAGATCCCGGCACAGAGCCAGGAAATTCCAACCTAAACCAGAGTCAGAGAACTGTAGGGCTCTTGGAGCTATGTATTTGGTCTGTGGCCCAGCTCTGTTTTCCATTTGATTATCTTACAAACAGTGCTTAGCAACCCACACAAGTTTGCCCCTTGTACTTGGGCTTTGCAGGAAAGGAAAGCAAGGCAGGAAAAAAGCAAATGTGCCTGCCTGACACAGGGAGAGCAAACAGAACTAGTGTTTATGAGAAACCCTTTCTCCCAGCAATTAAATCTACTTCCAAAGGCTCTCCAGAGAACTTCCCAAAATCAAGGAACCTCAGGAACCTATTTAAATGCTCACTTGGTACAGCTTTAAATTGTGCATCAGACTGATTGCACATGCCCCTCTGCACAGCAGGGCTGCGTGGCAAGGGGCTGCATGCGGCCGAGGTGGGCTCTGTCTGCACTGGTTATTGTGGAGCTCAGGAATAGGTGCTCCCTCTGACAAGCACCCCGGTCTTTAACCTCAGGTAGTGGATAAATAAGTACAGCACTGCAGTAGGGAAAAAACAAACTGTTGTGTTTAATATGGGAGGTCCCCTCTGTACCATGACATCGTTCTTACCAAGTGCTACAGATAGAGCAGCTCAGGGCATTTCAGTGTGCACAGCACCACATGCAAGACTCAAGCTGGTTATCTAAGAGCATATGGCCTCAGCATACAACTTTTGGAGATACTTCAGCCAGGTTTTCACACTTGCATAAACTACCTTTGGAACCAGATCCCCTTCAAATGCCGAACAAGTATATTGTGAAAAGTTTCACAACAAATCTGAAAAGTTGTGGCATTTCTTCATTTTATCTGCAGAAGTATATTATTTTTCCATTAGAAACTTAGACACTCCAGATCAGAATAATTACCTAGCACAGATCACCACAGTGCATTGCCTGGGTAGGCTGTGTAAGACACACACACCATCCTGCCCACCAGCACCTTGGAGACTTCCTCCAGTGCCAGTACAAGGTGGTCAGGTCACGCTTGGGGCCTACTGGGAGCCACAGTTGCCCAAGAACGCAGCAAGGTGAGCCAGGAAGAGCAGCACGAGCACAGCTCTACGCCTTCAGCAGGGACCTGAAGCATGCAGGAGAAAGGCTGAGCAAACCTGCAGATTTCCCCTGGATTTTCAATGGCATAAAGATTGTGGAGAAGCTCAGAACAGGGCCCAGAAACAGCATTCTCATACTCTCTCCAAAAGAGCTGAGGGATCCCAATCACCAAGTTTCAGCACAGATGGCTTCTGCATATTTTATTTAGGTTTTTAGCTGATAAGAATGCCACATTCACAATTGTTACAAATCTACTGTTTTCAGGGTATTAGTAACGTTGTGCGCTCAGAATTCTCTCACTTAAAAGGTTTATTGTCAAAGCTTCTTTCAGGCTTGCAGGGTGGGTTTTGGCCTTGAGCAACATATACTGTGTGTGACCTCAAGGTGACATGCAGCTCCATAGAAGGTCTGCAAGGGGAGAACAACCTCCTGCAGCAGTCAAGTCAGCAGGAGAAGAGCCAACAAGGAAACACTTCACTGATTTAAAAAAAAACACTAGAATTCACAGTATTTTTTTTTTCAGGTCTCTGTATCTTCACAAACTGAGGGATTTTGAATATATTTACATAGCAAAATCTACACATGAACTACACTAACAGTCTTCCCTGCTGCAGTACTAGAATCCAGGCCACAGCAAGGTGTACCTTACTCCTGGACGTTCAGCATCTCACTGTAATTTTCTACAGCAAATCTGTTACAGTGGAAACTGTCATGTCCCAAACACCCTGCAGAGTTTTGGTGTGGTTTTTTGTTCATTTTCAAGATGAACTGTCAATTGCCCTCTTCAGTGCCCAGCTCCAACCAGAGCTGGACTCCATGCTGATGCGGGTGAGCATCTCTCCAGCCCTACCGCTGCACAGTCCCAACCAAAGCAGCTCCAGGAGCTCCTGGAGTGCCCTGTTCAGCACATTAGGCTGATTCACACCACATGGTGAGTCTTAGTATTAGAGCTAAACCTTCTCTTCCCGCACACTCCCTTTGAAAAAGGATGAATTAACTATGTATAGACAAGCTTTTCTCCATCCATACTTGTCTATGACTTCTACAGAAAGTTTTCCTGCAAGGAAGAACTTCAGTGATTGTTCCAAAAGCAAGGAGCCACTTCCAGTAGGTACATCTGCCCCATTCATACTTTTCCTTTTCCTCTTGAACAATCTAAACAACTGCATTTTTTTTATTCCTGCAGAATTCAGAAACCTGCTGGTGCGCAGAGCTGATGCCCCAGAGCAAGCACTCCCTGGACTACAACACTACTTGCCATGGCTGGCAAAACCATCACTTGCTCCCGGTTGCATTCCAGGGCAAACGTTATTTGAGTTCCTATGAAGCAAAACTGTACTCCAGGGAACCTCCTTCTCCAGGGAACCTCTTTCTTGATTAGGAGGGATCAAACATAGCAGCAACGCTCCATGGGGCAAAAATGCCCTCAGGTATACTTGCCCTGACAGTTGCCAACACCTGTGTGTTCCCACAACATGGCACAAGGCATTTAACTAGGAGCAAGCTACAGCCACAATAGTCTATGCCCAAGTTAACGTCCTGTTTCCCTGGGCACAGCCTCCCCTTTTCTGGGAGGCTTTGTCCAAGCTACCTAGTGCAGGCAGGATATGTGCTCAGACGCTTGTGGCTTCCTCCAGAGGACAGTACCCCATGTGCAGCCCTGCATGCCTGGCCTGGCCACCTCTAGACAAGCTACTGAGTGAGCTAGTTGGTTTAACAGGCCTCAGACTATGAAAGATCTGGAAATGAGGCAGCATTCTAGCTAAGGAGATAATTGCTAACCCTCAGAAGGTGGCTGTATTTCTCTAATCCTTCAAACATAATTATCATGATTAGATTTCAGATGGATTGGAGAACAAGACCTTAATGGGGAATAAGCTTAGCCTCAGACAAGTTTAGTATTTTAAAGAATATGTCCCTCTGGCAAAATAAAAATACTTGTTTACCTGTTAAGCAGAAGCTTTGTCATACATGGGTGATAACTCTACACCTTCTTTATGGCCATTGGGCACATTCACTATTTGTCAGCAGCTTTATAACCCACTTCTCCGCTTTTGTTACCCACATGAAGTAGATCTACACAACACACGCAAACAGGTAAAATTTGCTTTTTCCTTCTGCACATCTACCCAAGGGCATGAGAGAGGGTCAGATACGTTTCATGGTTTGACCTCTTTCTTCCTTGCAGTTTCTACAGTTTGTAGCATGCAAGTTACCCCCTCAGAGCAGTGCTGCTGGGCACTGCCTATCAGGTGGCTTAAGGCTGTTTCACCTGTACCTGGGGAAACAGAGCAGCTGAAGCACAGCACAGGTGGGACAAAGGGCTGGTCCTAAATGGCCTTTGAGGAAATACAGATTTCAAAGATGTCATTCTCCAGAAAAAGTAATATTACGATCCAGATGGTCTTCACGGGACTATCTGCCTACTTTGAAAGCAATTAAAAAAGTAAAATTAAATTTTAAAAAAAGAGAAAGAATGTGGGAACATGCACAGGGGTACACCTGGAGAATTGTTGCAGGCCATGCTCCCCGAGATTTATCCTTTCCCTCTGCAAAAGCAGCTTCAGCAAAACTGGGAACTCTGTCTCAGTAGGCGCAGGACATAATAAGCACTGATTGCTTTTAAAAAAAACAGACAAAAAACACTCAAAAAATGTCAGCTAAAGCCACCTACATATTATAATTAAACCAACAATATAGCTGAAGTTAAGAAATTGCTTTGTTGTACACAGAGGCACAGTAAGGTCTAATAATGCTTCCACCTTCAGTAACACTGTTTTCTATTCCTTCTTACGAAAAAGCATGAAGCTAGAGTATTCTGTGCTGAAAATACCTTTCTGTAAGTGTTCCAAATATGTCAGGTAGTCAAGTTTACACACAATTTATATTTCTGAGGCTGCATTCACTGCAACGAACTCAAACAGTATCGACCCAGATGCTCTCCCTACTTGACTTTGGTGCCAAGTTGCAGTTCAGGAACACTCACACTGTTGCAAAGAATTATTTTCAAACTATAAATCTTTCTATCAGCCGATCAGTTTAGCTAAGAGATATTAAGCTTGTATTTCTTTCCCAAAAGCTCAGAATTTCCCTCAGGTTTTACCTACTGTATTAGTCACTATCATAAATGAGTCCTTATAGAGAGGAAAATCCAACTTTGTTTAGCCTGGCTTGCTTTATTTATTTATTTAACCACTGGTTAATTGTTCAGAAAATGAGCAGGAGTTAATTTGGCAGGAAACAAGGAGAGGAAAAAAAATAAAAAAAATAAAGAAACATATGTAGGGCACCTGATACACTGCAGTCAAATCCAGCTGAAACCTGACAGGTCTCCAAGCCAGGAGTGAACCACAACATCAACAGCTCTAGCACAAGCTTTGAGGCACTGATTTCTCTTGTCTTTGGAAGCACTCTGAAACATTTTAAGCCTTACATCAATCTCCTGTTGGGTGACCTCTTTAACTCCTGCTGACTATGTGACCCTGGAGAGAGGACGGTCAATGAAATTATGCAATGCAGTCCATGAACACAGCTGCAGACATCAGCACCGAAAAGAAAGACCCGCGAAAGTGCCAGTGGTGTGAAAGCTCCCAAGAAAACCTCTCAGACCAAGAAAGAAAGATGCAAATCTTCTGCTTCAGCTCTGTTGCTGGCTCCCCCATCAGCCATAAGAATGAAACCAATGAGTTGAAAATATCAGAAGTAATATTGCAGACTTGACTGGAGGGGAGGAAAAAAACAAAACAAAACAAACAAAAAACCCCATAGTCTGTGCAATTAAATTACTGCATACACACAAAGATGCAGAACATCTTTTCGGGAAACTACGGGAACCTCCAACCCCAAAGAGGCGATTCCTCCTTTGTCCCTATCTTTCTGCACTCTTTCAGTTCTTCCGACTTGCAAAAACAAGAGAATAAACAAGACTATTCATAAGGTCTGGCTTGGGCCAGACAGAAAGGTGCTGAAAAAGCAGAGACCCCCACTCACATGCTCCAATTTGGATATCTGTTAAAGGAAGCAAGTTCTTCAGCGAGACTGTACAGCAGTGATGAATGGGAGGCAGGCAGCAAGAGCCAGGGCCACAGAAGTGTGCTGGGATACAGGGCCTTGCCTAGGAAACCAGAGCTGTGTGTGCACAGTGCCACTGAATCACTTGCTGGAACACTGTCACAGCTGACCTTTAATTTGGATGCCTCATGTCCTCTTGTCCAACCGGGATACTTAGGGACAGATTTTCAGACCTGCTGAGCAATCCCACCAATTTTCCCACTGCAGAGGCAGAGCACCTGGAAATTGCTCAAGTATATAAAAATGGTATCTAAACAGCTAAACTACGCCCAAACTATACACACCACCTCTTCCTATCCTAAGGAAACTCGGGAAGCCTCCCAGGCCTCCTGTGACTGTTATTAATGCTTATGAAGCCCTCTGGCATTCTCAGACTGAGAGCTTGGTCGGACTGCAGTGCATTCCCTCTTTACATGTTTATGTTTAGCAAGAGGGAGAAGAGCCTCCACACGTAATGTATGCTGGTATTTAGATCAAAAATGCCATGGATTGACTTTGATAGTAGTAAAACATTTCACTCTATATGAATCTGACCCATGCTTTTTGCACTCTCCCCTGCCCGCCAAATGCTATGCATGAAGGTATGTGCTTTAACAGTGGATCTTTTGTCTTACTTCTTATCACATTTAACTTCCTCTCAATCAATACAAGGAAGGTTACTTCACAACAAAGGGCATCATACTTTTCTTTTCAATGTAAACTTGTTTTGCAATCAGTAGTGATTTTCCCAATTATGAATTTGGGAAAACACTACCTATTTTTTTGACATAGATCTAAGTTTCCATTTTGTGAAGTCACACTCTGAGACACATACATGTGTAAACCTACAGACAGAGAAATTTGTCTTTTGGCTCTCTTTTAATCTAAATAATGTAAAAGACAAACTCAATCTACTGCATTCCAGTTGTCCTAAAAGGCCCTCCCCTCCCTTTCACCTCCTGGCTTTTTGATCCCTTAAATCTGGCTTCTTTCCAATCCTTTCTGAAGTCCAAGACAGCAACAGACTCAGTATCAAGATCCCTATAGACACATTTATGTTTACACTGGGATAGAAGGAGTGTGGGGGGAAAATTGTCCTCCCAGGGCACTTATCCAACCCCAACGCCACTGGGGAACTGCAGAATCCCTTATGAAAAAAGAACAACACAAAGATTGACTCATCTTCCAGGCCTTTTAAGTGTGTTGCTGGGCAGTTCTTCAAATCTACCCAGTTTGTACTCATTTTCCCCAGGCTCCTGACATGATGCATGCCAAGATCCCAGAGACTCCCTGCTCTGGCGAGGTTCAGGTGAGGTTAAACCCTGCCTGACCATCACCCCACGATCCATGCACTGCCCCTCGCACACTGACAGCTGTTATTGCAGCTGTTCTCCCCTCATTTTTGTTTTAGTAAGGTATTATATTTAACAATTCAAACCTACTATTTAGTACCTGCTTTAAAAGAAGTTCTCATTCCTCCCAGTGCTCAGTCTGTTGTGCTTGCTACTCTACTTCGCCTTGTCTGGCACTTCTGCTAAATGCATGCAGCAGCCACGAAACAACACCAGACTCCTCAGCCTTTGGAACAAGAACATCATGGAGAGTTGAAGTTAAGTCTCTCTTCTGTTTAACACACTTCAAAGTTTGCCCTTGCTACCAACCTTACATCACTTACTACACTGTGCATTGTTTCTATGATCTGATGAATCCCAGTAGTACCTCCAAGGAGGAGAGATGAGAACAAATCCTCTAAGACAGAGATGACCAAGCTCCCTCTACTGACCTGTACACGACTCCTGAGCAGGATGAGGGAGGCTCCTGTGCCAGGGCTCCTTTATGTCAGTGCTGGAGCCTATTTGCATCCACAGGGACAGAGGAAGTAAGCCCCAGATGCTAGTGGGATGCAGTCTAAATCTTTCCCCAAAAGAGAGGGCCAATGGCTTGATGTCACCCCGAGCTGTTTCCTGCCCTTGGGCTCTCCAAGGCACACAGTTGGGGTTTGGTGTCCCTTGGCCACCTCCAAAGACTGGTATGTGGGCTGGAACTCAGACTAGCCACCCTGCTGTACTGCCTCCCCAGAGGCCAGTTCTGTTATTTGCATTTCAGCAAGGGACTCCAAACCAGTAATAGAGATTTTTATTAAACAACCCTGACTCTGTATTAACAGATGATATTATAACACCTTCCATTAATTAGCAGTATATGCAGCTAAAGCAGACTATCCAAAATTAAAGCTAAAATTCCTACCAAGCTGTGCCTCTAGCTGGTAGCACCAAGTACTTTTACTAAGGAAATGGCAGTGATCAGTGGCTTTGAAGGTACTTGTCTGGTTTTGCTAGGAGAGGAGCTAATTTGTTGCAGATCTACTAAAATCAAGCAAGACGCTGAACAGTGCAGCAATCACTAGTCATTAAGATCCATGCCAACCTTATCCGCTACTACCAGTTGGGAATGAGAAGGCTTCTTTCCCATGCTTGCACTTTGAACACCCAAGGAGGCACAAAACTGATTAAAACCTAGAATTACAAATCCACACAAGGTGTGCTGGAACAGATTCACACTGTGTAAACATTCCTGCAAAAGCTCTGGAGCACAAAGAATTAACCAAGGCAGTAAAATAGAAACCCAGCTTGAACAGTTGACTTGGGGATCTGCCTTTTGCCCTCAGAATACACAGCAGTAGCAGGACACATCCACCTATCCCTGCTGCTGCCCAGCAGCTCTCGGGCAGTTTCCAGTAGCAGTCAGCACACAGCCAGCTCTCCACACTAGCATTTACACAGGCAAATGCCAGCTCTGGGGATGGGCTCTGTATGTTTAAGCTGGAATAAGAAAGGTTGTTCCAAAAAGAAAAGACAGCTTTGATCAGGTAGGAGCCAAAAAGCACCATTTCCAAAGGCATTAAGGATCCATTTCTTACTTTCTGATCCCAGAAGTGTTTCACAAATCTGTCATTGTTTCTACTGTAAGTCTGCAGGGGAGGGGGGACAGCCAGTAAGCACACAAGTCCTTTGGGTTATTTCTCCGACAGGTTATTTCTCCAAATAACATACAACCTTTCCAGAAGATGTGATCTGATTTCTCAAGGTCAGTGCAATATCATGGCCCAAAAGCAGCAGCAAAGGTTCCTTACCTGTGGCAGAGTGCAGGCTCTCTAAGCTCCAGTACCTGGACAAGACGCCTCTCATGCCACCACCACCACACACCACGCCGCTGCTGTCCGAATCCGAACCCGGCGAGAGCCCCGAGCTGCCGCTGCTGCTGCAGTTCTCCCCACTGTGCGCCCCGCTGGACTCACTGGGGCACTGCTGGGTCCTCATGCAGGCAGGTGAGAGGGAGAGCCGGGGGCTCTGCCGCGCCGTGGGAGGAGAGGGGCTGCTCACAGGGCACTGGTACCTGCCGCTGCTGCCCGAGCACTGCGCTCCGTTCCTATCCTCCGCTCCGCTCCTCTGCATGCATCCTGACATCATAGGGGTCCACTAAGGAGGCTCCCTCAGTGGCAGCTCCACTGCTCTCAGTTGCAGCTTCTAGCAGCTGATTTTTATTAAAGCTGATATTAAGGCACTAAAAAAGCAAGGGTGGGGCTATGAGCTTTCCTCCTAGTTTAGGAAAGCTGTCAAATTAAAAATAAATAAGTGGGAATAGTAGAATTTCATGCATTTTAAAAATGCCCAAGTGAGAGAGACCTTGTGTTATCTGCTTCCCCTGAGAACTCAGCAAGGACTTAACATATAAACTAATCATGTTTAGAAGTGGCTGCGGCTGCTGCTATTAAAAAACTATTTTTGTAAGTCCCCAGAAAAAGAATTCAAAATGAAATAAAAGCCACAGAAGCACAGATTGAGATTCAGGAAGGCTGCAGCTGGGAGCTTTGGGAAAAATAAATAAATAAATCATTTAACATCCACTCCCAGACTGCAGACCTGGGACAGTCTCTTTTTCAGCATGTGATCATTTTTAATAGACTTTAGTCTCAAGTCAAACAGCACTGCTGTCTACATTTTAACTGGAAGTTTTTATAGCCTCATTACCTGCCATAAAAAGAATTGTGGAAGAAAGCTAGCTGCCTGAGGAAGAGCTATGCTGTTAAACAACACAGAGCTTGCATGATGATAAAAGATACTTTGTGGCTGCCACTTTGCTAAAAGTGCATAAAACCCTGCAGTACAATGACATCTGTCACTGTAAGATCAAATACTATCAGAAATAATTTATTAGTAGCCACATGGCTCGTAGTATAGCAGAAAAAAAAACACCTTATGCTGGTCACCAGAAAAGGTGCTTTGATTAGAAGATGAGAACTGTGGTAACATCATCAATAAATCGCTCCCCACGTGACACTATTTGGCTGCTGACGAAGAACGTCCGGGTGCACTGCAGGTTGCTTCAGCGTGGGATGTCCTGGTCACGCCAAAGTGATGCTCAGTAACTAGTAGGAAGTTTGACAGAGGAGACGAGAAGATCAGGTGGGACAGTGACGGTCACCCGTAGCTGGGACACCAGCAGAGCAGCAGGCTGGAAAGCTCAGCTGTTCCTACCATTTGCAAAGCAGATGTTTGTCTAGGCACTTAAACCCCAAACTAGGAGCTTAATTTCACACAAGAATTGAAAACACTTGTTTTACTATTTCTGTCCAAGTTAATGCTGCCCAAAGTAAATAAAGCCACACTATCACATAAACATCACATCCTCCTTGGACAGAAGGATCCCTTTGATTTTGCCTCACTATCTGTGCAATAATAGAGGGATATTTTACATCAAAAAGACTTCTCTTTTACAGAGGATTTCTGAAAAGAAATTGCCTCCATCACTACAGGTTATTAAAAAGCACCAACATTGAATAAAGTTTTGATTATTTCAGTTATGCTTTATAAGAAGGGGCTCTACAGTCATAGAAGAGGGAAAAAAAAAAAGCACCCCCCCCCAAACCACACACACACTCCTCCTGTTGCTTGAGGCAAACATTTCCTTCAATTATCTTCTGAATGTAAGTACTTAAATCAGAGCACACTCCTCTTCATCTCCCAGTACAGGAATGGAGACGTGTCCTCAATTTCACTGCATTCAAATCGTTCTTCTGGGTTGATCTGGTCCTTCCAGGACCTCTTATAACCGCTTACATGAAAGCCCAGATTTGAGAAAAACATCGACTTATCTCCCAACAAGGGTAATAAACAGAGCTCAGTGCAGCTACTCCGTGGATACAGCGCAGGGGTGGCGAGAAGACAGCAGAGCTCTCCAGACACCAGAGCTGCTCCGAAAGGGCTGCCGCCAGCCCTGCTCTTGGCCACGCCGCCCGCTCCACGGAGAGCAGGGGAACTCCATGGGTCTGCGTCTGCCTTGACTGAACTGCTAAACCAAACAGTATTAAAGAGTCTCTGCAGCAATTGCTCTTGCCTCCGTGACCTCTGCCCCGAACCTGCTTATGTTGCTCCATCTGTTCCCAGCACACCCGCCTGCTCTCTAGCCTGAATGCTTTCTGCAACCACTGAAATATGTTTATGCAGTGCCAGAGACAACAGTGCTGTGATCCCAGCTGAAGGTGCTACTGAGGGACACTTACTATGGGTATGCACTAGATTGGCCTCATTCCAATGCATTAGAAAACTACAAAGGCTAAGGAAACCACAGTCCTAAATCAAAGTTTTAAACTCCAACTCATCACAGAGCATCTCCATCCTAGCACAGTGCTTGTAACTTACCTTCTTTTCTCTTTTGGGGGATTCACTGACAGTTGAGAGAGAAGATACGTACTGTCTGAACTGCTTTCACAGAAACTGTCTCCAAATAGCTCAGGGACCTCCCTGAGCAGCCTATACTCAAAAAAACAGGCTCAGTCTTAGACACCTTCATCCTACACACCTGCTAGGTTTCTTAGTCTCTACCAAGTTCTCCTATAGTCTCTTACCTTTGAACACTGATTGTCAGAGTTGTTTAGGATTCCCTAGGATCTTCTTTTAACTTCTTACCCCAAGGAAAGTTTATGTTTATATACCTAAATCTTTCACCTCAGCAGCTAATATATATGATCCTAAATAACCAGTTATGACAAATTTTCAGGAACTTTGCCATCACTTGGCCCAGCTTTCAGTGTTGGAGAGAATAATCAGTGAGATGATTAGAGATCTCAACAACAGCAAACATTTGTGGCTGTGATTAAGCAGAATCAAGAGAGATATAGCAGGTCTAATCTTCCTCTGCTTTAGAAACAGAGGAAAAAGTACAATAAGTAACACAGTTAAGCTCTATACAGTTAAATGCGCAGCACTTTTTTGGGTTAACAGTGGCAGAATTGATGATGCTACAGAGATGCACTTCTAAGGGCTCACATGTCACTTTTATTCCTGTATCCCTTCAAGAATTAAAAGTGACAAAAATGGACTAAACAGCTCGGCTTGCTATATTACTGAACTACAGGACTGCTAAATATTTTAAGACATAATGAAATCCTGCTATTGAGCTAATATTTTCCCTCTTGAATAGATTTCTCTAGTGGCTGTCAAGCATCTTCACATTAACTGTTGCCAAATGCAGTCTTAACAGACCATCTATAGCTGGGAAAGCAGGATGAAAGTTGGCCACGTGATGTTGAGAAAACAAACAGTCCCTTTGCCTCTGAAAAATACTTTCCACTATACCAATCAGGGCAAAGGATAACTTGGAATCACTTGTTTGTCAGTTTTCCAGGCTAACTACAAAATTATGGACTTTGAGAACATAGCTTGCCTATTCCTATTACTCATGCAAGATTTCCAAGCAAGTCCCCCCAACACGTTCATCAGGATAGGTCGGTCAAAGTGAATTCATGCCATGGTTGCCATGATCCACACTGGTATCATAGTGACTCCTGTAGATATTTGAGCGTGAATATGTTACATTTTTTTCACTGTTTCAATTTGACAGATACAGAGAAAATAGTCAAAAAGATTCAGCCTACTTTTAAATAACAAAGATTTAAAAGCTATTCTAGTACAGCTGTATGAGAGAAAGCTAGCCTTGCATTAAAATAGTTCAGAGCATCTCTATCAGATGGTGGCAAACCTTGAAGGTTAAGGATCATGCGAGACCCTATGCAAATATCTCACAGACTCTCTGACAGTAGCATCAGGGAAATAACTGGGAGAAGGTAACAGGGGCAGGAACAAGGAAGAGAACAGAAGAGTTTTCAGCTGAGAAGCACTGGGTGCTGTCTTACAGAGAGCTTTCGGCATTTGCCTGACACCCCTTTCCTGGTGAGTCCTGGGTCAAATGGGTTCTCCAGACCTTCAGAGACTGCCAAGAAATAGAAAATGACTCCTGCATCTGTTTCAGAAAGGGGCTTCTTTCTGATCTTTCACATTAGTTCAGTAGATTCAAACATTGTTAGGTAAGGGACAAATACCCTCTGCCAGGTACAAATGAAGCCATGGGCATGACCAAACAACCGAGGAGGAAAGGCACTGGGCAGGCCTCAGCGCTACCTGCCACCAAGTGTGAGGAGGCTGAAACACCTCTCTAAGGTAACTAATAAACCTTCTTTGCTTTTCCAGAGGATGCTCAAGACTCCTTCAAGATTCCCTGAATAAGGAGGAGCCAGGACCAAGCAGCTGCTCTGTATTTCACAGATGTTAGAGCCATCTACTGGCTTCTTATGGTTTCTCAAGCAGTCTCTATGGGCTGAAGGGGCAAAGGATCTACATCCTTTCTACATTAGGACTCCTTCAGAGATAAAGACCATGAAAGAGCTTGACCCTTCCTGATGGAATATCCCAGATGACAGGTTTGAGTCTGTCCCATTTCTCTGCTGTCAAGTCATGCTTGGAGAATCTAGTGCCTCGCTGCTGGAGTGCCAGGACCAGTTGGAAAAAAAAAACAATGTTAATGAAAACAACAGTAATGGCATTAAAAACCAAGTCCTTATCCTAGCACTTGCATCATGCGCGGAATGGGGGGCCTCTCAACTTCTGGAATGGCAAGTTTGTGCCCAGCTAAGCTCTCGTCCTCTTGTAAGAGGACACGGCCACGAATGACAACTCTTGGACTGTGATCCTGGCAACCATCGTTTATACCTGGAGAGCTGAAGGGGACTCCACATCCACAGCCTCCAAAGGGGCCCCGGCACCACGTGACCCGTAAGCAGACTTGGGGCATGACAGTTTTATCTACAGTTTCAGTACGGCACAGCTATATATTGCACGGTACTTTTATATCCAGTGTCCTTGGACTAAAACAAATTCTAAAAACATTAATACAAGTAATTGCAGCTTAATGACTAAGTACCTTAAAATAAGATTAAATGGATTCATCCTTTTATATTATATTTGTTTTAAATAACCTGCAGCTCTGTCAAAAGCAACAGGTACCACAAGGAAGCTGTGCAAGACTCAAAGAAGGGGCACACGGCTGCTCTACTGCCGCCTCAAGGACATTCCCAAACCTAACACTGACCCAACAGCTTCTCGTATTGCCTCCACAACCTGAACTTTTCTTCCCAGCCAAATCCTACCACAGGTGGAACACACACGCAGAGCCATAACACTCCTGGAGTGCCTCATGCAAAGCCCAGGAGCAGCACTTGGAGATGGCCATGGTAGAAGTGGGTTTCCTCTGCTCATCACTTCCTCTCCATCAGCATGCTTTTTCTGGTGGCAGAAAAAGGGGGTTGCTGCAGCATCTTGTTTGTTTTGCTGCAGTTCCACAGAAATTCCGGAGGCCTCAGTATGAGACACTCACAGTACTTATCACAGGAACACAGCGCGAATCTCACAGGCAATCCAAGTTTCACACCCCAGATCTAGATGGCTTCAGAATAGCCAGGGCACTGTCAACTAGTCAGTCTATATTTACTCCTTGCTCCCCAAAATCCAAACACAGACACACTTCTCAGTTAAATGCCCCCAGTTGGGAATCGCCGTGACATCTGTATCACTTGGGACTGGGAATTTACTTGTAGAACAGTGCTGTGAGGGACTTCAGCTGATGTTGGAGACGCACAGACAACTCGACAATGACAGTTTCCATTTGGGATTTGCAAGCAGCCTTTTTATTTTTAATTCAGCTGGTCCTAAGCGTTGGGAAATGCCAGATACTTGTGAAGGAAGCAGTCAAAGCCCTCAGTACTGATAGTCCAAAGGCAAGGCTCTGCCATGTCAATAAGGAGCTTCTTATTTTCAAAGGAAGTCTCAAGGCCCCATGCACAAGCACATCCATGTACCATGTACTCGATGGTGCAAAGTGCCAGAAAGTAAAGCCATTTGCTTGGCAGAATATGATGACCATTAGACTCTTAAATAATTAGCACAAGGTAATGTCCTCTTAATTAATTCCAGTAGCTTTTGATCAATGGTAAAGGGAGAGTTTCAGAAGCAAAAATGGCAGCTTGGGCACCCAGCTGTGATGGCTTTTGCTGGCTGGATTCCTAACCACTAAGTAACTCCTCTTTCCATTTTCCCACCCCGAGGTACTATAATAGAGATAGCTGCAGTGTTTGGGCAAGCAGTGTCAGATGAAAGATTTAAAAACTTAGTGAAGATAAGTTTGCTATTTAATAATCTGTGGGAATTGCATTTTAATTCTGCAGATGTGTCAGTCATTAGAAGTGAATCAGACACCATCCTTGATACATGATGTATTTTACATGATATCTTCATGAGGAATATGCATTTTTCCATTAAGACAATTTATTTAAAGTACAGGGAACTTCTATCCCTAGAGACTCATTTAGCTGCATTAGTGCCTAATTAGCAACTTAGAGCAAGCTTACCATGCCTACTGCAGCCTTCACTAGCAAACACAAAGCAAGGAGCCTGTTTTGGCTGCAGAAATCAAATTCAAGAGCATGACGTAGGTAACATTATCATGGGCAAACTAGAGTTCTCATAACACAACAAAATTTTTCTACACCAAGCACACTGTCATTGGGATTAATGAGCTCTTCCTACCCATTACAGTAGTTAACAAGTTGCATCCATGCTTTATTCCCAAATTATTAACATGCTATAATAAATTTAGTTGGGAGGCTTTCAGTTGAGTGATGCAGTGAAAAACAGAGCCTGCCCTTTAACACCACATCAAAACAAACTCAAACAAAACACGAGGCTTCCCTTGCTGCGCAAACACACAGAGAGGATTAAATTCAGTTAGACACTTTGCAAAGGTCACCATCTTCCAGTCAATGTCCCACAGTTCTCCAACACAGAAGAGTTTTGCAGTTACGTGGAATCCAAACCAGCCCCCTTTGTCACCCAGGTGCAAGTCCTTCAGGGCTGCCTTTGAGGGGCATAAGTCGCTCAGGAAGAGCGAGGCACCTAAACAGAGCCTCTGAGCAGCACCCTGCTCCCTCGCCTGGGGACAGACCAAACTAGTACCTGAGAATGCACGTGGCAGAATTAACTCCAAAGCAGATTTCTACTCAGACATCCTTCACGTGTGGAAGGAGTATGCAACAGGAATACGGTGCTTTTACACAATTGCCATGCTGAATGCACCAGCAGTTAATTCTCTCACAACACATTTCAAAGTAAGAGTAGTATACACACCAGGAAAAGCAATGCGCTGCTTCCAGCCAACGCAGTCTAAGCCTGTTGGAGTGCTCTGGGAAAACGGATGCAGCTTAAGTGGCAGAACATCAAAGGCAATGGCAGAAGCAACAGACGGACCCATCTCAGCCTGCAACAAGAGAGGGGGAAAAGGCAAGACGTTAAACCTGGATACCCCATAGTACAAAACACAGCATCATCACAGAAGACCTGTTTCCACCTCTGACGCTTGCTGGCTCATGTACAGCATACTCCCCACTGAACAGTTCAGTCCCTGGGAGAGGCATTTACCCCTGCTGTGTGTCTGCAGCTTGTTAGGTGCACAGCAGAGGGAGATTTATCTTACACAGCCCTCCCTCCACAGTGCCTCTGTGGTGCCCGCACTGCTCATAACCATGCTAGCACACTACAGAACTCCATTTTCTCATATTTTCAGGGAGGCAGCATTAGGTGACTAAGAGCAGCATCCAGGACAATAAGCTAAAGGTCTGTTTTCACTGCCTCTCATTTCTCTTTCTTATCAAAAGCCAGAGCTTTTTTCTCTGCCACCCCGCTCTGGGTATATTCCCCTGACGTGCCTTTTAGGAATCTCTCTAATTTGGCAATGCAGAAACTGCTCTGACAAACGCACCCAGAAACCACATCTTTGTCTTTCATACTGTGCATTGCAGAGGCATCAGGGACAACAGCCAGGTTTTAACTTTTTGTTGAAATAGAAAAGAGAAGGATGGGAGCAGACAAGCAGTTAGAGGGTATCACTAACGCAGTTCCTCCAAAACTAATTCCCCAAACAGAGGCCATGACCATACAGCATTATGTGAACCAGTGTTTTGGGGCACTGACTTGCTCCAGCTGGGGCATTTCTGCTGCATTTCACACTGTGAAATCCTCCAGAGGACACGAAGGGCAGAGTCTAAAGCCAAGCAAAAGAAAATCGATTCACTCACAATCATGTGAGGTTTTCTTATTCTACTTCAGGAAAAACAGTGTTCAAAGGTTTGTCATGACCATTTAAATGTTAATACTTTGAGGTACAAGATCAGAAGATGTTCAGCTTGTTACTAGTAGCATTTCATTATAAAGGACAGCTGGGTCAAGCTTCAACTATGACTCCAGGGATTTACACAGACTGCTCCCATTTAAAACAGAGCAGCAGCTTACTGGACCCAAGCAAAACAAAGACCATTTTCTGGTGTTGCTTAGAACTGATATTTCAGTCACTATTCTTTAGTTTAAAGGTAGTTTCTACGCTGCTTATGTCCATCTCTCTCTGAATCCTAACTGCTAGCCTTCAAAATAGTCTGATATTACTTCTATATTCCTTTCCATAAATCGATGCAAGTAATAGAATAACAGCAAAAATGGGCACCAAAGACTGAGATTTTGTTTTATATTCCTCCCCAGCCTGCCCTATTTAGCTGCTTCCACAATATTGCAGCATTACATCACCTTGCACGCTGACCCGATCTTGACTTAACACAATATGACTTGTCATAACTGAAACCACACATCCCAAGGCAGCCATGTGTCAGAAGACATCAGACTTGCCTTTTCAGAGCTCCAAAGCCCCCTACAGTTGCCTAGTTTCAGTCACAAAACCACAAAAGACAATAAATGTCTTACAAAGCTTCTTTTGTGATAACTTATTTCTCCTTATAAAAAGGGAATTGGACACCCTTACAAAACTGCCCCCAACACTGCAGCTGTGCCAACACTCCCACCACATCTAGGGGTATGAATAAACAAAAACATTGTATTAATTTCAACTATAGCCTAGGCCAGCAGCATTACAGTAATAGAGTCCTGCAAAGACAGATTAAAACACAATAGGAAAGTGAAACAACACAATAACTATTACAACTAAACAAGACAGGACACAGAATGCAACTGTACAGTCTTATGGGAAACAGACCTCAAATCCCAGGAGTCTCAGCAACACTTACCACTATACTTTCTTAAGACATATGCAAAGATTTTAAAAAAAATCAATACTTAATCCACATTGTTCAAAAATAATAAAAGAAAAAAAAAAAAAACAAGCTGCATACTGTTATATAACCTTCCACTCACCTCCACTACCCAAAGCATAACATACAAAAAAAACAGCTCAGAATCAAACCCTGCTAGGTTTGTGATGTTAAGTAAGGGAACCTCAGTGGGGGCAGAAGCAGCTGCTATCCCTTCCACAGCTGATCACCATGTAAAGGTAAATAGTACCATGAAAAAAGTGCAGGAATGTTTAAAAGAGAAGCTGTTTTCTAGCAGCCTATCAACAAAACAGTGTTTGAACTGATGGTTCTAGGAAGTTTCTGGCCCCTCTAGAAGCCCTAGTGGCCTCAGACCTGGCCAACATACTCTTCAGCGTGGATTAGGTTTCCATCACTACCCACATCTGTCAAGCGATTTTAATATTTTTAGTTTGTTATATTTAGGTTTGGTGATAAATTGAAACCAGTGTGCCAGGGATGTGTTTTCCCTAATCTGTTCTTTCAGAAGTTGGAACAAGGTTCAAGAATACCACAATAATTTTTAATGGTAGCACACACGTCTCATGAGGACTCTTCATCCGCTTGGACAGTGGGGCTGATCATCCTTACTAACCCAAGGACTGACAACACGTGGCAGAATCATGACCAATGTTCATCACATCCTCAGCGGGCTATATTTTGAAGAAGTAAAGAAACAGAATAGTGCAAGATAGCCTCTCCTCTTGAGGAGGGCAGCTCTTCAGAAACCCTGGGTCCTGCCCTGGGTGTCCCTTGGCTTTGACACGAGGCACTTGCAGACAGAGGGTTACGAGGCAACAGACTCTACCCTGCGGTCTCCAGACAAGCTGGGTTTTGCCTGCTGAAGGGTTTCTGTCTCGCTGCCAGCAGATCAGGTAGGATCAGGCCTCAGCTTTCTCTGACCTTGCCAGAAACGGGCAGCAAGCACGACAGAAAGAAAGGGAAACAAATGAAAACAACAGACCAAAAGAGAAAGCCCCGAGGAAAGGTCATATTTGAAAATCTGTTACTTGATTTCAAACTTCCTCAAAAATTTCTTCTGCATTAGCAGCAAATGTTGCATAGACTTTTGCCTCAACCTCATATCCTTTTTCCACATAAGCTTGTTTTATATGTAAGAGCTAAATTTGGCTCCTGGATGCAGATTCATGGTTCTTCCCAAACAGAATAAACTTTACCTCTGGATCCAACAGTATGGATGCTGTAAGTGGGAATCACAGCAGCCACAAAGTTTGTCACAAGCAATCACAACCCTGACCTTAACTCTCCCACGGTGCAGAGGAGATTACTAATAGCTGAAACTCCAGTGGTGACATTCTGTCAAGCACTTCACAGAGGAATTGCTAGAAGTCTTTCCTCAGAAGAATGGAGCTGGCCTCAGATACAAGGGAAATCTAATTTATAGTTCATTCTCCAACGTGATACAGCAATGCTACAGGGCACTGAATGAGATTTCATCCGTTTAATTCATACCGATACAAGACAACTTTGATTTGCTCCTTGTTCTCCCTATCTTTAGCCCGCAGAGCAATCTGATGCAATCACATGCTATTGTTGAACACAGCAGCGGCTAGGAGCTGCTCGCGTACAGGGATTACAACAATCTTTCACGATAATACCTGTAGGGGTGAGTTCCACATTGCAGATTCAGTCTCCACAGATTGGCAGGCCCACAGAGAAGCAAAGAGAACTGATCTAAGATGCAGTGCAAGAAGAGGAATACGACGACAGCAGAAAGGAGCAGTTTGAGCAGAGAGAGGAAGACAGTGCCAGAGAATGAGGAGGGCTGTGGTTTCTTACTTTTAACTGGTGCTCTGGGAGGTGCTGCAATTGAATTCCTCTCTCTGGCTGTGTCTCCTTCTCTAGCTTCCCTTTTTGGTTCCTCTCCATCCAGACATCATCGAAGCTGAAGCACTTATAAAGAGGTTTAGGTGTCTTCCTCCTCCTCTCGGGAATCTCCTTGGCTTTTTCTTCTGGAGAAAGGAAGGAAAGCCTCCGGGCTCGACTCTCCAGAGCTGAGAGAGGGCGTGGGGATAGTGGAACCTGGGGGGGCCTCCTTTTGTGATGGGGAACCCATTTCTCACTTGGCCTCTTTTCAGGTGGTGGCTGACACTGCTGTTTAGACTCCTGTTTTACAAGCAATGGGTGAAAACACAAGGTTTGTTGATTGGAAATTCTGTATGCTTTAAATCGGGTTGAAAAGGGGATGGCATAGCTCAGTTATCTGGTCTCGAAAGAAAATGCAGCCCATGAGGACTAGAAGGCTGAAGCCAGCCTGTCAGCCCTCCTGAGGCCTAGGGGCACTCGAGTGGCAGCTCTGCTGTCCTTCCAGACAGTGCAATGCCCATTCTCTCTGCGCAGGACCATGCCCTTTTCACCCTCCATCTCAGTGGCTTACTGCAATAACACTACACGTAGCATTTAGGTCACTCTCCCTGTACAGAATTGTTTACAAAGAAATATGGTCTCTTTGAAAATGGAATAATGTCCAATCTCGTCGGTCTGTGCTTTTCCCACTGTGCTCCATCTATAGAAAGTGAAAATGCTTCCTCGATGCCTGCAGGCCCGACATATTAAACTCAGTGCTTTGCACTTGACTCTCATTCTCTTTTAATGTACAGCTGCACAAAACTATATCTTTTATAATAGAAAAAAAAAATTAAGCATGCCCTGAGGAATCAAATTTTTAATCGAAGTAGCATCAGTTAAAGTCAGCAAAATTTAAGGTGGAAGATACGTGTATCGAGGAATGAATGATCTCAGGAATCTCATTCTGGGCCAAGAAATATTTGTGCTGACAATAGCACTGCTCCAGACTCTCACAGTGTATCTGAAGAACCCAGACACAACACTAACCACTTTCCCATCTCTGCTCTTCATGCTTTTGAGGCCATCTATTTAGTGAGGGCTCTAGGATGGATTTCTAGGCCTGGTGTACAGGGCACAGGCCTACCTTGGGTCTCATCAAGACTCCTCAGGAACACTGTGAAGCAAATCCCCTGATTTCTGACCTCCAAGAGGAGATATTATGCTACATCTTAGAGAAATCCCTGTGAACCCTATACACTACATATAAAATGGTGGCTGTTTGGCAGGCGTAGATACCAAACAGATGTACAGGTGTTGAAATTTGGAGATTTCAATACTGTAACTTTGTGTAGGACTGAAGAACTAGGGTGAATGACCCTTACCCCACTAAGCAATCCCAAAGATGCTATACGAAATTCAGAAAAATCTGAAGCCACTCAGGAAGTGAGTGGCAACAGGGAATCAGAATGGCAGTTGATTCATCAAAGTTTGGTGCACCACTACAGCATGAAAGAAAAGGGGAGCGCTGGCAAAATGCATGGTTGGAAGCTTGAGGAATATATGTGTAGCTCCTCAGTGGAGGGCATGTGGGAATCTGAGCTCAAACAACTCCACAGTTAGGCGTTTTTCTAGCATTCCATCAAGTCATGTCCTCTACCAATGTGGAACATACATTTGTTTCTTCTTTTAATCCACTGTTAAAGTCAATGTTATGACCTTTTGAGTTAGCAACATACATAAGGAAGATCATCCTTAAGGTTTAGATGATAGTTAAACTGGTGTTGGAAAGACTTAAAACTTCAAGTATACTTTGTTCAATGTCTCTGTTGTATTTTCAGAAGTACCCAATTAAAACAGCTTTACTTATCAAAAGCCACTGGCTACAGAATTGGGTACAGTTCTATTTCATTTCACAATGTCAAATAATTCTACATTGGGAATAAATAAAAGCCTTATCTACTTTCATAGATTAGATATTGGGTCCTGAAAGCCAGGACAGTTAGTTACATTAATTTCTAGGCTCTAGCTGCATTTTTCAGGTATCACATCCTGCAGGCCCCAGAAGAATCAGTAAAATTTAACCATTTTTCTGTAGCTTAGATTTTCACTGGTTTCCTTTAATTACTTAAAGTAACCCTCAATTTAAGTAATTATTTATTTGTTCCTAATGGTTACATTTGAGGATGTGGGTTTGCCTATCCAAGGCTTAACACAAGCCTCTTCACTCTCTCCTCTTCTAGGTCCTCTTTTGGATCCTCCTATTTGCAAACAGCTCTGAGCTGCAGCATTATCAATTCTAGATTCATGAGCTCTCTGAGAAGTGCTCCACACAAAAAATCTCTCATCCTCTCTCAATTGCCACCTTTGTAAATTGGCTCAACAATACTTGCCAGCCGATTTCTTAATGTCAAAACTCATCAACAATATTGAAAAAGTAGCATAAGGAGGACAAGTCGCTCTCTGGTGGTTTGTGCTTGGCCACAGAAAGAGATTCCTAAGCTCTCAGCCACTAGCAGCTTGGGATAAAGAGCCACCTGACAGAGGAAGTCTGTTTTTAATGGCCTGAATCAACTGAGAAGCCTTTACTGAATGGATGCTCTGTTAAACCCAGTCTATTAAAAGTTAACTAATAGCTTACCAAGATTAGAGGATAACACAACAGCAAAAGCCTGTTTTTTTTTCTTCTGTTCACAGTAAAGTGGAACAGGACTCCAGCAGTAATCAATGGAGAGCAATGATGACTGTAAAATGTTTGCAAATTTTGAAAGACAGCTTGTTGCTAAAAAAAGATTTTACTTCTAAAAAGTGGCTACTAGCAATGGGAATGACGGTGCCTTTCACTCTCAGAATGTATTTGCTACACAGTCATGATGCTCAAATCTGCCTTGCTGTAGATGTGTAAGATCCAGCTAAACACTTGGCTGTGTCTGTGTAGTCTGAGTCATATTATGCATTTGTACTATGGTGACTCCATCCATATGGATTTTTGTGGTAAATACTCCCTTTAAAATGAGCATCAATTCATATTCCGAGAACAGGAACTCAGGGATTAACTAGTATGCCTTGTCCTAGACAAAGAGGCACCTTTCTGCACCGATCTAGCTAGTGGTTTCACTCATCTAGTGACAGAGTTTCACTGCAATTCCTTAATCACGTTAAGAGAAAAGACTCTGCAAACCAAACCAGCCAATTATTCCCAGACAACCACTCACCTCATCTCTGAGTATGTCACTAATGGAAGAGGTTGTGTTTAAGCTGATCTGGGACTGACTGCTTATCCCACTGTCATCCTTCTGGTATTCACTGTCCAACGAGTGTACAGAAAGTAAAAGGCTACCTCTGGGTTTCAGTGTCCTTGGCCTCTCAGGAGCTTCCAAACTGCTGTCCATTGCAGTGCTGTTCCCAAGAGAGATCATGGAAGTGGCACATATTCTTCCAGGGTAACGGAAACTCTTGCATTGAGAAGAGGACCGTGGACTCTGTGGTTTAGGACTCATTGGACGACATGGCATATCTTTACCTTCGTAAGTTGAGAGCTGGGGACATGATGGACTTGATAACTGCAAGTCACTGGGACTAAACGGAGATTTCACCCAGTATTCCTCTAGAGAAGTATTTAAATTGTTGACCGGGGCCTCCTGCTGTTCCTCACAGTCTGAACTCTGTGAGCATTTTGTGCCCAAGTCATGGGACTGTGCTCGCTTCCTCCAGATATCTGGAGATGAAGAAACATCAACATGCTCTACAGAGGGGTCAGAATAGCAGGTATCTCTCACAGAGCCATTAGCTGTTCGTCTTTTAAAAAATGCTTGTCCATTGGAAATACTCTGTCTTTCGACTGATGTTCCCATCACACGGTCCCTATTTGTGTTAAGACCCTCCTGTGCAGGTGATAGGTTTGCCAAGACCGGTCTCTTTAGTCCATCTGTGTCCTTGCTTTTTAGAAAAGTTTTCCAGGCACCCTGGCGCAGTTTGACTTTCTCCTTTTCGTATTTCAGTGATACTCTCGAGCTTTGCTCGGTGTTTTCTTTTTCTGGAGATTTGGATTCAAATAAGCTTGAAAGAGATTTGTGTGCTAAGGCCAGCCTTGTCCTGAACTTCTTGCCCTCAGGGGTTTTGTGTCTTTTGTATTCATTTTCAGGGAAGGATTTTCGAATTCGTAGGTATTCCAAAGGTTCACTGTCACTGTTTACAGAGGAAGCTGAAACTTGTCCATCTCCGTCAGCTGCCAGTGAGGGAGCAGTAGAATTTGTATCGGTATCTTCCATCAGTATCCGACCAGAGCCAGACGCCTTCCTCAGGCTCATTCTGTTGAACAGTCCGGCAGGTCTCTCATAGAATAAATCATCATCCTCAGAATACTCAGACCCACAGCTTTCCTTCCTGTGGGAACCAAAACCAGAAGAGTAACTTTTAAAAGACTGTAAACTCTCAGTATCTTCATCCTCTTTCCCAGTATCCAGTTCTTCCATTCTTGCCTTGATACCAAAGAAGCTGTTGCTTCCTTGATTTTCTGCCGTGGCAGGCTTTGTTTTCCTAAAAGATGTCATTTTTGAAAAAACCAAAAACCTGGGCGATCTCCCGGTATTCCCATTCTTTGTTGGTTTTTGCACAGCTTTATGGAGACTGCTGTTACTTCCCAGGATGTGGCAGGAGCTCTCATCCATCTCCTCACTGTTAGTGCTGCACATGCTTATATTATCCAGGCCTAGTCTGTAGGCATTATGGGTCTGCCTTTTCTCAGAATAGTTAAAGACATCGCACACATCCAGATTCAGTGCAGTGGTTTTGCTGGTTGCGTCTTCCATAGCCCCCTCTACTTTTATTTCTCCAGTAGAAAGATCTTTACAAATATTTATTTGTTTCTTTGAACCATAACAGCCTTTGGTTGTTTCCTTGCCTGGTCCTTGTTCGCAGGTGATGTTGGGCCCTTGAAGGTCAGCAGCAGGACCATCTTCCTCCTTCAAATTGCTTACACTGTCCTTTTCCAGTGTTACCGCAGTGGTTGTACATCTATCTTCCTCTCCACCTTGATGTACTTCAAATTCCTTTTCCTTGTTCACCTGGTCATCTCTTGTTTCAGCCCCTGACTTTTTCAACTCTAAATCAGAACGCGTCCTTGTTCCACGGGGGTCAACCTCAGAAGTCCTTATGGCAGTTCTGCTCTGTGATTTCAAGAGTGCTTCACTGCATTTATCTGCCCTGTCTTCTGCAACAAGTATATCATCGTCCAAGGGTAAAGTAACACTGCTAAATTCCGCCTTTCCACTTGATACCGTACAATTACTACATCTGAAACCTAAGGATGAAACCAAATCTGTTTTCTTCAATTTCTGCTGTGAAACTTCTGATTTTTCTTCAGCTGTATCCCAAGCAGAGAGTACCTCTGCACTATTAGGAAAGGCATGGATGGATAGAATTTGCTCTTCGCAGCTACAGCATTTACTCAGAACTCCTTCTGGATCATCTTGAGTTTTGCTGACAATATGAGGAGACCCCAAATCATTACTCACTAGGTCTCTCCGTGTTCCAGCTACTGTTTCAGTAGAAGGGTCATCAGTCAGTGTCTTGGACTGTAATCCTTTCTGCTCTACAGATATTATAATTAAGGTAGGCTTTACCTCTGGAAAATTCATTGAATGACTTCCCTGACCTACATAATCTGAACTGGAAGTCATTTCAAGAGCAAAGACACTGTCCTCGTCCTTTCTTTGAAAAGTTGGATGTTCACTTGTTACTTGCTCAGAGCAACTCCTAAAGGCACCAGTTTTACAACTTGTATTTTGCTGCACTGAATCCTTGTGCTTTGCCCTAGTGTCACTGCCACCTGGTTGCAATGTAGCTTCCAGGACCTCCCAACCAAAGCCAATGTTAGAAGGATCCTCTAACCCTCTTTTCTCTAAGATGACTTCCATACCTGACAATTCAGAATCAAGGCCACTGTCCTCCAATGTGTTCTGTAGTGTTCTACCAGGGGAAACATAGCTCATAGAATAATCCCAATCTCTGTTTTCTGCAACATCAGGAAAACCTACAAGACAGGACACCAGGTTCTCAGTGTCACCGATGTCAGATTCAACATTAACATCACAGGGGAATCTGTGTGCTTCCTGATCCTTCTCACATTTGTACTGATCATTTTTCACCAGTCCCTCGGCATTTACAATCCCTGGCTCACAGGCCAGGGCAGATAAAGTCTCTTTTTGTTTTGGATTACATGCATAAGCATCTGTCTGTGCTGAACATAAGCTCTCGGCGCATGTACCTGCTGCTTCTGGGCTAAGGCCACATGTCTCTGATTTAGAGTGCAAATTAAAATCCACATATTGGTGTGAACCTGCTGGTCGAGAAAGCTGATCCCAATTTAAATCTTTGCTGATATTAAGAAGGGAACTTTTTATGCCAACTTTGCCATCTACTTTTATGTCTTTTTCAGGGCTGAATGCTACTCTTTCTAAGTTTTTCGAAGTGTATTCAAAATCCAGTCCTTGAAGATGTATTCTGGAACAGGACCTCCTAAACTTGTCTGTCAGATTATAATAATCCCCCACATACTCTCTCTTCTCTGGAGCACTTATATTTTCAGGTACACTACGCCATGTCTTTCTTTCTGTGATCTCTGGCCTCATGAGCAGTGGGTGAGATTTTGATTTGAGATTGCTCTGGTAAAAGAATGAATCAGATGTCAACATGGCCTCTGTACTTCCTTGTTTTATCCTCTCACCTGCGATTTCACCACTGTTAACTGAGTTCTCCCTATGGCATTTTATATCGGACAAAGGATCTAGCTCACATTTATAGACAGATGTCCCAGAGTAACTTCCATGGTAAGTTCCATTTGTTTCAAAATGAATATTCGGCAAACTACAGCTTGGTGCTGCATCTGACTGGAAAGAAAGTTTCTGTACCTCCGGAAAAATCAAACAGCTTTCTGAGTTTGCTTTGAAACAAGCAATACTTAATACTGCAGACTGTTTCTTTTGTCTTGCAACAGCAACTTCAGTAAGTACTGAGTTGATACAGGATTGCACTTTACTGCTTTCAAACCCTGCTTTAGCTTGCAATCCTTCTACTACCACCTTTCTGTCTGTCTTCGATAGAATACCCTGTTGTCTCACTTGGTTCTCTGTGTTGGAAATAACACTAGTTAATGTTTGCCCTTCACCCCCCTCTTCTTCACCTTCTGACTTTGATGTTTGTATGTCCAATTCATTTTTCCTTGGTGTTACTTTTATTTTGGAAGATGCTTCTAACTGCACCTGCTGCCTAACTTCTGATTGCCTAAGTTCGTAAGTTGTGTCAACCTTTGCTTTAGAAAGACTACAGCAGAGATCTTTTTTTTCAGCAGGAAAGCGTTTTGAATCCAAGCAAGTTTCCCCAGTTAAATCACTGGCAATAGATTCTGTTTCTGATGCACTCTCATAAGGCTCCGTTTTTACATCTGACAAAGATTCGCTCTGATGTGATAGGGTCTCAAAATAATCTTCATCTGTTTCTTGGCTCGATCCACGTATCTCCAGCTCTGTTGTGCTAGGGGTGGAAGAGTTCAGATCATCCTCAAACTCTCCTTCACTGATGTAGTTTTCAGCTGGCTCTGGAGTCTGTGAATAAAGAGAAAAAATTAGTTAGCAATGAATATGCAACATGATGATATGGATTATTAGAAAAGAGACTTCAGAATACAATACAATTACTATATGCTGATGATTTTGGAACTTACGCTTGCCATATTAGCTATGGATGTCCATTTATATTTCTTAATGTTTGTTGCTAAATGCTTCTTAACTAAAGCTTTTTAGTTATTATTTATGCAAAGCCCAAAATGTGCCTTTTGGGCGCATCCTTCGAAGTCCAGTCTCAAAACACATTCCACGTTCAGGTAAATTGGAAGGAAGTTCTTCTTTGTCAGTAGATTTAAAAATTCTCATGAATCCACCTTCGAATCCAGACAGGAGTTTTACACTATAAACCATAGACATCATTGTTACTGCCCAAATTATACGAATGCAGTGTAGGTGTATGCAGAACTGTTCTGCACTTAAATTACTGAAACATCACAGAGTTTCTAATTCCAGGCTCAAAAATGTAGAGGGCAATTTGGAAGAGGGAAGACATTAGGAAAAAAAACAAGGGAGTTGTGGTAAGCTGAGGAAAGAGAGGAAGATGAATAGACTTGAAAGAAGTAAAAAGCTGGAGAGAGAAGGGAGGCCTGTCTCAGTTCTGAAGTATTCCATTTTACCATTTTTACTGTTCTCCCTTGTACTTTCTAGCTCTTAACAACAGACATTTCTGAGGAGGCTCTGAATTAAAGAGTCGGTATTTTCTCTTGACAGAAGAATAAAATTAAAAACTGAGTGGGGGAGGAGGTTCAGTGCTTCAAACCAAGTCCAGCAATCACTTTCACACAATTAAGCCCAACAAAATTGCAATGTAACTGCCACACAAGCCATGTAGCCAGCAGAACAACGTGTCCTTTGCCGTGCGTGAGCAGTAATACATGTAATTGAGCGCCTTCAATAACGCTGAATGCCGCTGTCACCAGGACAGAAACAGCCAGCATTAGGCAGCAGAGACGGGCACCGCACACAGCAATCGCACGGCGCGGCCCTGGCGTGGGGGAGCAGCTGTTCTGCGCTACCAGCATGGCCGCTCTGCAGGTCTCGGAACACAGATTTATGGATCACAATAAACTAAGAGGCCCAGAGCTCACGTGTAGTAAGGCTGCAATTCGTAAGGCCACTGAGCTAGGCAGCAGGACAAGGAAACAACACACACAGGTCTCTGTGGAAGTGTTTTGTTCTAGATGTGCTCAGTACTGTGTCTGGAAAGCCTGGTTAAGTGGCTAAGAGGTTCCAGAATCACTGGGGCTACGTGAGCAAATGCTTAATGCTTTGGCAACTGCCATCACTCAAGGCGATAGCACTGGATGAAGGCAAGAGAGAGAGGGCTTGGAATCAACAGCAAAACAGAGCCAGTGAAATAGCTCAATTTGTAATGGCAGCTGCCAAAGCCCCAACGCACTCCCCTCTCCTGCCAGCTGGAATAACAACCTCTTGTTTATGTTCAATGACAGCTTCAACATTAAGTTGAAAGCAGTAAGCGCAGGACTGCACCAGCAGCAAGAGTCACAGGCCGGGGGCTCGCATGGCAGCATAATGCAGCTTCTTTGATTCCTTTCAGCAAACCGGTTCTAAACATGCAAACATTTCATAGCCCAAAGCCAAAACATTATCTTCCTTCCTGACATTAATATTCTGATTACCACACACAGCCTAGCAGCAATGTTGGCGCAGATAAAACAAGGTGCATCACCCGGGTGCCATCTAGAGGTTGGGATGCCGTGCCTGGCCAGACCCAGCTGGTGCAGGGACACCAACGCTCTCTTTAACAAGTACACGCTGCCTCCTCGTCCCTGGCTGTGCTGCAGGACAAGTGTCTTGCTAACAAAGTCCTCAGCACTATTTCCCACCAGTAAAATGAGGACTGCCCAGCACATGCGGTGGCATGAAGTTTTACCGTGCTACGCAGGGGATAAATGTGCCAGAATTTCCTCGGTATGATATGATCGCACAAAGCTGAAAAGTTCATGGCTCACAGTATTTTCTATTTGTGTTTTTTTCTTTCATTCATTTTTGTAAACTTCTATTTGCATCAGAAATACATTGCAGATATTTGTTATCAGTGCAATATGTAAGAACATATGTTAGGTTTACTCACACAGGTACATTCAAAAGTAAGAGTTTGTCTGCATTAAAACAAATCCTAGAATTTAGCAAAATCACTATGTAGGTCATTGCTGAAATGTAAAGTGTTAAATTGTACCAATAATTAAAACTGTTTCTGTTCTGAAACATAAAAAGACCATTTGTTTAAATCAATAAAGCAATTAATCGCATCAAATAAAACTTGAAATGCAAAATCTAAAAATCAGACTCAGAATTTCCCTGCTATCCCAAACTCCCTGCACCCATGGCATTGCAGTACTCCCTCTGCTGGCTACTTAAAACAGTATTTTCAGAAAAACTACTCATTAAACCTTGGAACAGACAGAAGGTATAGATTGTCAGATTTTGAGTATTTTTTAATGAAAGCAGAAGTATCTTGATTTATAATACCAAGTCATTTTTTGAATCATATCTTTTCTGTGTTTAATCCAACCGTTATCACTCAGAGTGTTAACAAAAGCAACACTCTGGAGGAAAGGGCATGTGTGGAGCCAGGGATATGCCAGGTGGTGACTTGACACTGAGTCTGGCATTCCCTGACCTCCTCCTGCCACCACGGGAAATATCACCCCAGACTTCCCAGTGCTCTCAACCTCCGCGTCCCCCTGATTCTCTTGTTTTTCCTTTGAACTAATATTATTTCTGCTATCATGTTGCAATACTATTACACCCAACACCTTTCCTCTGACACATCATATTACTGGGTTCCCAGATGCTTCAAAGCCCACGTCCTCGTTGTGCTAAGCACAGGATAAACATGGTGAGAGTCTCTGCCCTGAAGTGCTGGTAGTCTGATTATGTCAGATGATAAAGGGAAGAAAAGAAGGGAGGGAGGAAGTACCATCTTCCTTTTACAAATTCAGAGTAAATGACTTCCTCAAGTCATATCAGGACATCTGCAGCAAAGCAGGGATTCAACCATCTCAGCCTCTGCTCATTATTTTTATTTTTGCATTTCTCAGTTATGACTAATACCCCTCTGAAGGCCTGGGCCAAGGCTGAAGTGTACCACATGCTCTTGTAGGGGACACGAGACATCCCAAAGCCCTTCCTGGAGCTCAGGAGCTGACTCTGGTGCTTTAGTTGGTACAGGCAGTACCAGCTCTATGCCTTACTTCTCCTTTGACCTTGGGTAAATGACTTCATCTATGTCCCTCCTCGGTAAGAAGAGTCTAACACCCTTCTACCTCAGAGCTGCTTTGTCACTGTAAGTTTAAGTGACACATGGGAATGAAATCTCTTGAGTCATGAGATCAATTAGGGTCACATAAGCCCAGCCTTGTATTTCAAGATCCACACACATTACACAAGTCTGTGACCGAGATGTCTCCTTCCCACAACCTGTGAGATGGCTGTCCCTTCTCAAGAACCTTTTATCCTAGCGATGGCTTCATTTGATGTCATTTGACTTGATTTAAATTATTTATGCTAACTCACTACATGGATGAATTAATACAATTATCAGCTCTACTACTGCCATGAGATTCTTGCCTCATAAATGTCTTCCAGGGATTCTGTGAAACTCCCAACAGGATGCATGGCTAAAACAACAGTTACAGCAGGAGAAAACGCAGTTTGGCATGAGAAAGGCCTGAATTAGAGTTCAAGAAAGCTTGATGTGTACCCCACTTCTAAAAAGATATGGATCAACTGGAAATAATCAAAGAGCAACAAGAACGATCCAGAGTGAATAGTCTAAACAGGGAGTATGATGGGACAACAGATGGTTAGCTGCATGGAAGGCTGTGACAAGGTAGTAATCTCTGCAAATGTATGATGGATAAGACTTAATGAGTTCAAATTGAAGTACAGGAGATTCAACTTAGATGAAAGCCACTAAGAAACAAAAACAAACAAACAAGAAAGAAAGGAAGAAAGAAAGAAAGAAAGAGAGAGAGAGGGAAAGAACGAAAGAAAGAAAGAAAGAAAAAAAAAAAAAAAAAAAGGGGGGGGGGGGGGGGGGGAGGGAGGGAGGGAGGAAGGAAGGAAGGAAGGAAGAAAGAAAGAAAGAAAGAGAGAGAGAGGGAAAGAACGAAAGAAAGAAAGAAAGAAAAAAAAAAAAAAAAAAAGGGGGGGGGGGGGGGGGGGAGGGAGGGAGGGAGGAAGGAAGGAAGGAAGGAAGAAAGAAAGAAAGAAAGAGAGAGAGAGGGAAAGAACGAAAGAAAGAAAGAAAGAAAAAAAAAAAAAAAAAAAGGGGGGGGGGGGGGGGGGGAGGGAGGGAGGGAGGAAGGAAGGAAGGAAGGAAGAAAGAAAGAAAGAAAGAGAGAGAGAGGGAAAGAACGAAAGAAAGAAAGAAAGAAAAAAAAAAAAAAAAAAAGGGGGGGGGGGGGGGGGGGAGGGAGGGAGGGAGGAAGGAAGGAAGGAAGGAAGAAAGAAAGGAAGAAAGAAAGAGAAAGAAAGAAAAAGAAAGAAGGAACAGCATGGATAATGAAAACCTGTGATGGATTGCCTGGGGGATAGCACTGAATCTCCATCACTTTACATCGTTAAGTACAGATTACACACACATCTGACAGAAATGACACAGGTAGAGCTGATCTCCAGTTGAAGGGCAGATGAGAAAGCCTCTTTTTGCTCCCTGTATCCTTTAATTAAGTAACTATTAGCTCACAGATGATTATTCAATTATTTACTGTGATACTCGGCCCAGAGGGATGCGCTGAGGTAACGCAGAGGAGAAGTCACCAGCAAAGAATTCCCCCAGCAACACAGAACCCAGCAGCAACAAGACATCAAAACCGAAGTTCAGAAAGGCCTGAAGAATGTGCACTTGAGAGATCAGAGATACAGAAGACATGAATTATGAGGCAAGAATGAAAGAACTGACATTAGCCTACGAGAGACCTCACCCTGCAAAATGGTATGTACCACCCAGTCATTATTGCTGACGGCTTTTAGTTCAAACATCAAAGCTACAATACGACAAAGGAACCTGCAGGAGGGTCAGAAGATACTGTCAGTGTCTTATGGTCTTTGGTACAGGGCAGCTCTACCTAAGCTAGCCTGTGATCTGCCCTCATTCTACAGGCAAATGGATGGTGCAGCAAAGGAGTCTTCCATGGGCAGAGATCACTACAAAACCCTAAGATAAGAATTATATCTGCAGGGCTCCTCTGGTTGGGGAGCTGCTCCTTGCTCTGCCATACTTACTTAATACTAAGGGATATTCTACTCTTTAAGAAATGCAGGCAAAGCCTTCATTTTGGCTTCCCTAGACTTTGGCAATGAAGCAGGTTTTTTTTAATAGAATAGAAAGTGCTGCCCAAAGAAGCTGTCGTTTCAAGAGCATTTTGCTCATTACTTCAGTACTGAAAACTAGGCCTCAGCTTAGAAAGCAGTCCTCTGTGGAGGCGGAGAGGGAAGAGCAATAATTCATCACACCCATGTCCTCCACCTTCACAAGGTGCAGAAAAAAGTAAAAGGTCTTGCAGAAGATGATCCTGAAAACTGTAATCTTTAGCTGAGAAAACAGACATTAACTTCTTTCTTAATTATAAAGAACAAGTGTCATTTAAAAGAAAATAAGAGCATGGAAATCATACACTTTCATGTCTTTGAAGATCCTGCTGGCATAACTCCAGGTCAGAGTCATTTTTGGTGCAGTTTATTACTCTTTAGCTAGTCTTTTTACTTGCTTCAATGCTGAATATGCAAAGAGCAGCAGATATTTTTAACTTCAATGATTTTTTCATCGCTTGTCAGTAATAGCACTAATAACAGGCATAATTACATTATCGTGGCATTAGAGGTATCATATTCAATTGCTCAGGCCAGCCTAAGTATTTAATTACACTTGCGGTAGCTCAATCACAACTAATTGCCTTGGGAAAGCTCTCTAGCCCAGGGCAGGGCAGCTTTCCTTTTCAGTGCACAGCACAGAATCCAGCAGCGACAGATCAGGCACTACAGGTTTTAGAATCACACGCAAATCCGATTTCCTTTTAGGCTTTCGGGGAGACACATTTCAACTTGCTCATAGGCAGCCCATTGACAACTGCCTTGTTTCAAAAGGGCCTGATTGCAGATACCCTGTGTTTCAGAGTCTCTTTTTTATTGTCATTTCTGCTGACTATTTTCCTGTCATTGGATCTGACTCCATTAATTTTCCTTTAGAAGTTATTAATATTTCTATTCTCTCCAGCAATTTTACTGGTTCTACACAAATTACTAGGTTACTTATCTGTCAGATAGGGATCAGGTAGAGGGTGATTCATCAGAATCAGAGGAGATATTACTGAAATCATATATTCTTTAATGAAAAGAAAGAAAGGGAAAAAAAGTCCACTGGCCTGTAATCTCCTTCTACATTGCTATTTTCATTATTTTTATTTAAATATATCTATATAAATCCCATGATCTCTGCTTCCCCACACTGTCATTGGTTATCAAACTACAGTAGTTAGCCCGGAAGATATTCTTGAGGTAGCAGGCAGCCTCCTTCAGTACCAAATTCAAAACTCCATTAATAATACTAATTCTTTGCCTATTACTTTATTTAGAAGCCTTCAGCCAACACAACAAAACTCCCAAAACTGTACAGACGCACGACTTTCACAGTTGGAAAACTGTTACGACCTTCCTAAAGCCCTTCATGCAAGATTTCAATCCTACAAAAGGCAAAAAGCAAATGGAGTAACACCTAATGTCACACAGCCAATAACCTCAGTCCATTGGGGAAGGGTTTTATTTAAGTGTTCAAGTACTGATGTATAACCTTGAGTACTGTAACTTAGTCTAGAGCTGGGGTCTGTATAATCAGCAGACCTCAGTTTAGAGTCTGGTCCCAGGTGCCCACATTTAGTTTTCTGTCACTGTTTTCTGATCACTTGGCAGACAACAGCCTACCTGGACGTTCCTGACTCGCCTGTGCTTCATACTTGAAGGACACCTCAACTGCCAGCCCAAGTGCTGCCTCTTCATAACTGAGATGGATGGTCCTGGACTGTGATAAGATGGGATGAACTCAATTTGCTTCTTTTCGTAGTATTTTGGTGTGAAGGCTGAGAATTTCTTATGCTCCCAGCAGCACCACAGTTTACAGCCATCTTGTATCTTCCAGGTTTTGTTACTGCTGCTCTGGCTCTCCCACTGCTTTGTCAATGCTGAGATGACCCCAGGGTGCATTTTCTGCAACACTCTCTCCATCTGTGACCCCAGCTCCACTGCCTTGGCTAGAGTCAAGGTACCAAGTTCCATCAGAAGCTTCTGCCGAATTCTCCAGTCTGCTGCTTTGTCAATTAACTGATGCAAGATCAGCTCTTCCTGCCAACGGCCAAAAGCACAGGCTGATGCCAATTCCCGCAGCGCCAAGGCAAAAGTCATGAAAGTTTCACCTGGCAGTTGCATCCTCTGCCTGAATCGAAATCTCTGTAACACCACACTCTGCCTGGGCTTAATGTGCCCCGAAAGTTTCTTCATTGTTTCTTCAAAGGAGGCAGCTGACACCAGAGTTGTAAAAATCCTCTGATCCTTCACACGCAAGGCATAGAGAGTAGTCCTTAGAGAATCCTTAGCCAAATCTCATAGTCACCGACACCAAGTTCTAAAAGTTTGTAGGAAATAAAGCGGCAGCAAGATGCAACCGCACCTCCCCAGTCTTCACCGCCACTACTGTAGATCTGCACGGCTCTCGCCACGATCTCTGAGAACAGCAGAGAGACACATCACGCCCACTTTGCCTCTTGTCCCAAGGAAGCTGCTCCTGTCACCTAAAGGCTCCTGCCTCCCAGCCCAGGCTGTCCAGCCGGGCAGGAATCACAGCGCTCCTCCCATGCAGCGAGGTGGCGGCAGGTGAGTGCGCCAAGGGCAAATCCAGTGGGAAAGGAACGCAGCCATGAAATGACCGTCTCTCCTCCCACCAAGTTTTTGTTGCTCACCCAAAACCATGTTTATCTGGAATTAAAAAAAAAAATCCAGGTTTAATTGTTCTAAGTGTATTGCTCACGACCATGAACAGGGCAGCCTTGATCAGCAAAACAATCCCCACATACAAATTAGTCAAATTTAGAAAGAAAGCAGGGCCAGAAGGGCAATAGGGTGGTGCTTAAGGTCAAGGCTGCCCTATATTTGCCTTCACAGGTACTGGTTTTCAGCAACTTTTTTCTTCTAATGTCTAGAAGTCATCCTAAGAGGGGCATCCTCCTCTGCCACAGCCTACTAATGCATTCAAAAGTGACACTATTTCACTAGCAGTAAGTAGAGACCAGGTTTACAGATACATAAACCCAGAAAAACTGTAGAAAGATCTTCATATGGGCAGCTTTTCTTCTCAGGGTTCCAGTCTGTGTCTAGCTCCAGTTTTCAGCTTTATTTTTCAGAGACCTCGCACCAGGTACCACTGGAAATCTGGCAGCTTCCAAGTGGGTGTTGTGGGAAACATGATGAGAAAGAATGAGCAAATGTCGTGCTTGTCCAGCACATTTGCAAATGTGTATCACACCAGGGTACAATTTTAGCCCTTTTTCATCTTTTGGTAGATGTCTGCTGTATCTTAGCCAAATAGGAAAACTAGAGGAAGCCACAGGGGCCTACACATCCCATCCCTGTACTTGGATAAGCCCCCTGCAGCAAATCTCTATAGAGTCTTAGATAATCACAGTTTTAAGTGCCTAGACAAAATATTAGACACTTGGGAATCAAGTCACAGGATTTATTTTCATCACTTCCTTCTATGATTAGGAGGAATTCCATAAAGAAAAATCATTCTGAAACAAGAGGAAAGCAAAGCACATGAACGAAAGCACATGAAGGCATATGAGAAGATGTCAAGAAGGCGCATGAACAATATCACTAACTTCAGAATAAGTAATGAAAAAGTTTTCAGTGTAGACAGGACCATTTCCTTTGGCAGTTTAAACTGGAAAAGCTACACTGAAGTCTACAGTTTGATTGTTTGTATATAAAATGGAGCTGTGACCCATCATTTACTGTTTGAGGATGGTTGAGACATGGCTTGTTTTTGCAGATTGCTTCCCAAGGCTCAATCCACTAAATCTGGAAGCTCCTGCTGCACCTGCACGCTGCCTTACCACTCTCTTCCAGAGGCACATGCTAGCTGTTTCACCACAGGCCTGGTAACACCACAAGATTGTAGTGATAGAACAGTGAATTACTCAACAGTCTTCATATTTTTTTACAGGCCTGAACTCTCTTAGGGAAGAACTAACCTGGGGAGCACACTGGTCTAATACACTAGAGTTAAATCATTACACAAATAAATTATACAGGAGGTTTAAATTACGCATCGGTGTAAAGCCTTGTACGTGCTGGTTTACTTCCTTACTTCCACTTCCTAAATAATGGAATAATGGAGTGCTAATTAAAAAGAGAATGTGCTCAAAAGCTTGCAAACAAAAATAACACAGGAAGAGTGAGCTATAATTAACACAGACAGAATCAATGACAGTAGTTATTTCATTCACTGCACAGATCAGCAAAAAAGCAGCAATGTAATCACAAAGGCTCTTGTCTGAATTCCGGTGCCGCAGAATTCCTAATAGTTCTTTATTGGAGCTAGACAACACTACCAGTGAAATACACTGATAAGATGTGCTAATGACAATAGACTGTAAAACTTTGGAAGCATAACTAGTTTATGAAGTATTTAGCTGCATTTGACCATTGACAGACAGAGGGTATGGAGCTAAACAGATCACACCAAAAAGCCATCTGGTCACTGTAGCCATTTTTAAGTCTCTATTTCACAGAAAACAAAACAGGTTCAAAGAGGATGATGCCAAAAAAGAGACTTTTTTCATGGAAATTCTAAACGTATTTTTAAACTTGATAACCTCTAACTCTTGATGCCTCCTCTTGAAAACTTGCCTATACCAAACAACATTTAAGGCCTTCTGCTGTGGAGTACAGAAAATTAATTGGAGCAGTTAGTTTGGGTCAAGCATAAACACACTGCAGAATAACTCGCATATTTTAACGATACGCTGAAGAATGCTGAAGAAAAGCAGAGTGCTCTCAATTTAGCTCATGACAAAACAGATGTGCACGTGTGTGTATGTTTTGTTTAGGGACAGGAATTCAATGAAGGGAAAGCGCTGACCAAGCAGGAGGATAAGACACTTTTACGGACCACAAACACAGGGACAGCCCTGGTGATTCACAGGGGAGAGAGGAGGAGCACATGCAGACAGCTAAACCACAAAGGGCACGTTCTGGACACCTGAATCACCGAAGGCACGCACAACATGTCTGTAAGGTATTTCCCACATGTCACAGAGCAACAAGGACAGCACTGCAGGTGCTCAATGCTCAGCAGGGGCAGCTGGATGCCGCTGTTACAGAACATTATTGATCCAGCTGACACAAGCGATGATAGAATCTCCACAATTCACACAGCGGCATCACTGCCAACAGCTCTCCCAGTGTCAGGCCTAACACTGAGGGCCTAGCCAAATGGCATTAGTATTCAGGGCACTTAACTGGCTCTACTCATTAATAATTACAACATTGATGAAGAATAAAGAGTTGGTCGCATCCTATACTTGTATTCAATCTAGCTCCACTGTTAAGCCATGACTAAGCTGCATCATGTCTCATCTTGACAAGAACCCTGGCAGGACAGAAATATTCAAATAAACTATGGGTAAGATTAAAACTTATGCACAAATACCATTCTGCAGCATCATTAGAAATTCCTGTCTACACACTGCACCACAAGACAAACTTGAACTGGCAGATCAGATGTTCCTGCTCTTCTATCACTCTCAAACTCTGCTGACTTGGGAATATAAACAATCCAATTACAGGGTAAAAAAGGAAAAAGAAAATGTACTGGATTGTAAATGGGCAAAGGCCTTCCTTTCTCTGTAGCTATAACTTTTCTCAGCATTGGCATGACTGAGCAGAAGTTTTCCACACTAATTAGAACTGCCATGCATAGGAGGCATCTTCCCTGTCATTGTTCACATACCCTCCAGGGACCGCCCAGGCTGCTGCACAGAGTTGCAGGTTGGCTGCAAAGCTGCCAGAGTAGCAGGAGACATCTCACTGGAACCAGAAATACCAGCAACAGACAAAAGTGCAATACTTACAATACTTCTCTATCTGTGACTAAAATCAAGAATTTCTTTCCCCTTCCTGTAAAGAAGACACTATGATGTTACAAATTTGTGAAGGAAAGTTCAGGAAGAAAAAAGACGACTTCAAATTCTGTAGTGTTTGTCTCTATAAAACTAGGCCCATAAGCATTACTTGAACAGGAAAAGACAAATATACAAATTGCCTCTCGAAGTTCTACTGTGTGGTTGAAAACCATACATTGCTTGTAGATCTACAGGACTTTGTGGACATGGAAATGGTTGCATAGATATGTTTATTCCTGCCCACTACACTGAAAAATCTGCATCTCTTCCTAAATGGATGTCATGTCTCTTCACCATCCTCTTTATTTCACCTAGTTTCTCCATTTCAATAAATTAATTAACTCTTCAGTTAAACTCTCCAATTTATCTACTGCAGAGGTTTGACAAGTTTCAAGACTATAAATATGTGGACCGGATCCTAGTAGTTTATATTGCCATGAACAGACCTGTATGTGTTTTGTCGTTCATTTCTTCAGTGGAGATACTCAGTATGGAACTACTTATCAAGCAAAGGCAGCACAACGTCTCTCACATGGAATCTGCCTTTCTCTTGTCCCTTAGTAGAGTAATCATCTAACGCATGAAGCCAAGCCAAGAGCTCATGCCAGAAAATGCTGCTAAGGAAAAGGTTTATTAATCCAGTTCCTACCTCTGCAGTTATAGAAGATTATTGTTCTGGTTCTTCAGCGACTGCTGGACCCAGTGTGCCAAGTGATCACTAAAAGCCTCTCTGACACTGTATGGTCTTGATGCAAATGACTGCTCTAACAAACCACTGCTCTTCTCACCAGCTAGGTTGCACTGAGCTATCACAATAAATATGCTCCTCCCTGGGAAGGTTCTCTGATGAGGCAGACAGATTGGGGCTCCAACTGTCTTACCGAGAAGCTTTCAGAAAATCCTACTCATTACTCATCAGGCACTCCACGGTTCCTGAAGTGACTACTGCTTACAGAGGTGTGATTCAGCAGCACAGGGATAACCAAGACACCTCCTGGGTTAGAAGCCCTCCTTTTAATTCTCTAAAGGGAACAGAACCATGAAGCAGTTGATTAGAGTCCCTTTCAATTACTGAACCATGCACAATTTTGTGGCAATGCAAAATTGTAACAACTATGGTGTAATGAATAGGACCACTCACTTTCAGGTGAGGTCAGTGTTCTGAACTGTTACTGTACAGGGGAATTTGCACAAATCTGCAGCACCAGACTTGCTCAAGTGAAGCCCTGAACTCTGAATGAGAAGCACATTTTCGTGTGTCCTAACAGCCCCTTCGACCCTGCCCTCCTGCTTTAGTTAGTCCCTGGGAATAGACGGCTCCTCTCCCAGGCCAACACTGGCAGCTCTGCTGCTCCGCTCTGAGAACCGGGTTCAGATGAGAACGTTCGGCTCTAACCTCTCCTCCGGGACACAGGACAATCCAGAGGGCTGGGGTTGGCCTGTGCTTTGACAGATTTCTCACTTCATGCTGTGCCATAATGCTTTTGTTTGTAACTCAGCACCGAGGCAGTCCGGATCCAGTGGTGTTCACTGCCATATGACTTGACGTAACAGGATAAAACAGAGCGCATTTCTTCAAAGGCCTAAATATTGCTGCATAGGCTTCCAATATTTCTTGAGGTATAAATATGCATATCATTGTCTCCTTTTTCATGCTACATATATACACACATACATATACATAGAGAGAATTTTTCATTTTCTCCTATATCACTTTGAACATTGAAAAAGATAAGAAAAAAAATCTGACTCTGATAGTGCCACCCCCAGAGCAGCTACTGGTAGAAGTTTAAAATAACTGAATTTTTTGTTTGTTTTGTTTTTCATGTAATGCATCAAATCTGAGTATATTCCTTTTACCTCCAATATAGCACATGTCCCAAGCCAAAGGCAATCATTGGCTGGAGAAGGCTCATGACCTACAAGTACATGAACAATAAAAAGCCCCATGAAGACCTGTTCTTCAAAGGCATGAACTCCTCCCCTTTCCATCTGCATGACAAATTACATACTGTGTAGCAGTGAGGAGCCAAGGGAACAAGCCTCACTCTTCTCTACACCCAGATAACAGGAGCTACTTAATATCTTCAGCCGGGGCAAGACTAGAAAGTGTCCAAACATTTCTGTTTCTTGACTACAGAGAGGCCTAAGGCGAGGTTGTGTTTTGCAGAAAAACCCAGCGGGTCTCCAGGGAAGCACCTGAGTGTGGCTGCTGCATCGTGGACAGTTGCACCCTCCCACTATGGACGCTGAAATTACCTTTCCCAAGCCCTTGCGAAAGCTCCACCAAATCAAGTACTGGGAGAGAGATTCCTCAGAACAAAGTCCTGGAGAACCAAGAGTGTGAAAATCTTCCCACCCATATGAGTAATAGATGTAATTTCTCATGCCTTTTAAGGAAAAAAAAAAAAGCCTGGCATCATATTATACAGATAGACTAAAAATATGTCCTGACTTTGCACTTAGTTGCATCATACAATTTTTAAACCACAACACAGGAAATATTTGGATACTACTCAGCAATATCAGGGAACACAACCAAATCAATTAGTGCCCCCCTAACAATTCATCAGCAGAGCTCACTCAATGGGAGCATGTCTTTTTTATGGAGCATTTGGCTAATAATCCATCTGTGTTACCTTCCTGAATCTGTAACACTAACCAAACAAAATCCAAACTTCATAGACTTTGCTACACTATACATTTAGACATAAATACCTCTATAAATTTATTTCAAAACAACATATATTTGCTTACGTTTTCTTTTTACAAATATTGTTATAGGCACCAGATGGTTACCTTTTCCCAAACCATTTATCCCAGGATGAATACTAACATTTAAATCCCCATTGGAATAGGAAACAGAGATACCTTTTCCTTTTACAAAAGACACTTGATGAGTCTTACGTCTCCTTGCATTTTTTGTATGAAATCCTCACGCATCAGCCTTTTCTGGATGAAGTCTGTGATACAGAACACAGATCTCTATTCTGATAGCATTGCCAAACAAAGAATATTGACTTCATGTATTACTTGGTTGCTCATTTCCCAGAATAGTGATTTATTCTCACTGCATAGGCTAACTGCAGAATACCATTTTTAAGAACATTCATACACAATACCAAGTTCTTGGAAACATGTTTCAAGAAATGAAGGGCAAAAAGTCTGATTCTTAACACAGACAAGGAAGACTCACACTGTATCACAGCCTGGGAAACAGTCACCACCCTGAAAATTGCTCCTAACTTATTAGCACAGCTTCAACTAAAGGCACAAACTTTCACAGCTCCTCTAAAGACCCAGAGCCCAAGTGGGCCCTGCCCATCCCCTGTAAGCAGTTTTATTCACATTGCATATGCAAACCTGCTTCAAATCTACTGATTTGTATCTTAAATTAGAGCTGCTAGTGATAGGTTGTCCTAAAAGTTATTGAGAACTGCATTGTTATTCAGGGCTCTCCATTTAGCCAGAATAATCACGTTTATCAGAACACTAGGAAAGAAAACAGATGTGTATATTAACTGCTTTGTGCCCAAAAGCATGGTTTCTGCAAACTCGTTTCCCAAAGACTCTACCTCCAAATTATTCACGCAAATATCCCTGTTTCCCATGAACCACCTTTAGGAGTTTTAGCATCGAATTTCCAGTAAAAAATTACAGAGCCACTGGGCTGGGGCCTCACAAAAAGGTTGCTGGGTGAGGCTGTGCAGTTATGGAAGCAGTCCTAGGAAATCAAGGAAGTCTTTCACAAAGGAAAACCAGTAGCTCAAAGGCAAGCAGAAAGGACACCAACCCTTTACTCAGCTGAGATTTCAATATGAAGAACTATCTTCAGTCTAAACCTAGAAGCAGTGATGGATCAGAGGGATATGACTAGACCCAGACTCCTCACTCAGCACCACAAAAAAGCTCTGAACTCAGCCCTAATTTCCACTGCAGCAACCTGTCGGCATGCTCACACCCTTAGTTCATAACTCTAGTACTGCAGATCTATGAATCTGCAACTTGAGCAATGAGAAAAACAGAACCAACAGCCAGTGGTATTCAGAGGCCTGGTCATTACCAAGTCCCCTGTGCTGCATAAAAAGATCTTTTTCTGACAGTTTAGCCTCTAAATATTAGATGTGTAACCAAAAAAAATGGACTAGAGCTTAGAAACCATTAAAGCTTGAAATTATATGCTAATAAAATGATAGCTTGTCATTTTTGCTATTGATAACTGCCAGAATAGTGTTTGCAATGCTGCTGTTTACATGACTTCTTTATGCAAAGCCAGACTTGTAAAAGTTCAGTTTTCTTAGCTGGAAGCCTGAGTCCCTAGTAGGAGATACAGCCAGTATCCCCCAGCTAGCAGGATCCAGCTTTGCTGCTGAAAGGGACAAAGTGCAATCCCAGTCACAAGCCCAGCTTGTTTGAAAGTAATAATAATGAATTGTTCATAGTCATCTACTCAGGGAACAAAAGGAACTTTGTAAAGCCACTTGAATTTGAAATATATGGGCAGTGTACAGAGTATAAAATGAATGGTATTTAGTAAAGTTGTAAGGTTAAAATGCAAGATGAGTGCAGCACTAAAGAAAAATGAATTCCTTTGGCAGCGGATCAGCTCTGCCACCCTCTCAGCAGGGCACTAGGAAGTTGATGCTGGGCCTGTGTCCTCATTTCACTTGGGGAGGGGACAGGGGACAAGAGTTAGCAGACAGGCTAAAGGAGAGAATGAGAACATCCGAGGCAGAAATGCTGAAACATCATGCAAGAGAACAAAGAAATATTGTCAGCAAGAGGGGCAAGGATTAGGAGTGGGACCTATCGGTGTTCCCACTGGGAACCTGCTGTTCATCTCAGCTCTCTTCAGCAGAAGTTTCCGCTGCATCCCCTGGCCACGGCAGCAACTGGCTCCTGGAAGCCCCACGATAGAACGGGTGACAGACGAAAAGTCCTCTAGCTAAGGACGAGCAGGAAAAAACATGAAGGGGCTGGGAGCAGAGAGAAACAGAGAGTTAGGCGGCCAATGGTTTCTCAGTTCAAGTCTCACATTTTAATTCTTGAAACTTGGAATGTGGTAATTGACTGGTATGAAAGACCAGGAAGAGGAGACACTCTCTCTTCTTAAACATCTATCGAAGAAGTCCTGCTTTCTCCTGATTTTCTTTATCTACTCAAGTTCTGGGGGTTTGTATTCTTGAAAGAAAATATACAAGCATGGTAGGTACTTCAGAAGTTAATGCACTAGATTTTGCTGTCTTAGGGCATGGATTCAAAACCCAAGCCCATCACACAGAAAATGAAGTGAAACAGCATTTCATCCTGTTCACCAGCCATGAAAAAAGCCATGCAGGACTGCCCTGAGCAGAGGTTCTGCCCCGGCAAGTCACAGAACTGGAAGAGCGGGGGCGGTGTTTGGAAAACGCTCACTCCTGAGCAAAGTGTGTGCCAGCACTGCAGCACTAGTGTCATGTATGCAGCACTGCCTGCTCCTATTAAGTGCTTGACTTGTGATTAAAAGCAAAATGCAGTGTAAGAAAGGAATCTGAATGGAGCGAGGGGAGAACTAAACCGCTTATGCTGCCACTCTGTGGTTTGAAACAGCATTTACTGCTCAATACGTCAATCTAGTTTACACAGCCTCCAAACTCCCATAGTCCGGCCTGAGTGCTGACGTCCTATTCAGAAACAACACCAAGGAAGAACTGGTGAGAAACGAAGGTGGAAACTTCCTCACATATGAAGTGGCACAAACCCTGGCCTGCCATGCATACGGTTAAATGCCACCTGGTCAGGCTCTCGGAGAAATGTGCTTCCCAGTAAGGCGGGGCTAGAGACCAGCTCAGGGCAGTTTTACATTTTTGGCAAAAGCACACCAGCACAGGAATGGCAGACTTCTCCCCTACATTTTATATGGTAGCAGCTATAACTGGAGCGCTTCCTGAGGAAAATATATGTTTATTTACCGTTCCAGAACACCAGACAAAGTTATTAGCACTAATGAAAGACACCAACTTCTGCTACAAAACACAGAGCACTCAACTCTGCTCGTCTTCCCATGTTCTGTGGGGGAGATCCCTAGATATTTCATGCACGTGACAGACCATTAACAGCCCAAGCCCACACAGTTTCCACCGACAGCTGTTGCACTGCATATAAATGTCATAAGTTGCACTGTACTTTAGAGACTACTCCTTATTTGCATCACTCACACAAACAAGAATCCTAAAATCTAGCCCAATTTACAGCTGAAGGAAGAGCACAATCTTCCTTTCTGGCATTATTATTATTATTATTTGCACGAGAAGGCAGCTCCAAACAAGTGTTTGCGCTCTGAGCCCGGGGGTTTCCGCAGAGCAGCGCAGAGCGTCGCAGCGAGCAGCAGGTGGAGCCCAGACGTACCGCTCTCCTGCTCACCACGCTCTTCTCTTCTGTCTGCAAAACCTCATGCTCTTCTAGTTGCGATAAACAGAGATAACCAGCTTATTTTGACACAGTAATACTATACTCGTTATAGTACTGGACAACACAGAACAGAAAAACTATTCTCAATTTTAAACCCATTTAAACTCATAACCTTTTCAAAATCTCTTTCCTGGAGGCTGTGAACGAAACCAGAGACGTGTGTGTGCAGCCCAGTTTCCACTGCTCCCTGTTTGGGTGTAGCTAGCCAAAGACATACCGGAAATTCACATTCAACTATTTTGCAAGGACTCTAGCCGAGCAATTTAGACGTAAGAAGCTCACATTACTTGGTTAAGCCATTCCCAGCATCTGGATGTGTATTTGGAATTTATAGAACAGGACTCTAAACCTTTGGAGAATCTTTCAGGCTCAGCATCACGCATGCTGCATTTTTCTCCTGAGAAACATCCTAGTCTCTGCCTGACTTCTACAATGAAAAATGTAAAGGAAGAAAACTATTAATATGAAAAGAGCTTGTAACTCTCAGGCACAGCTCAGGACAAGCCAGCCTAAAAGTCTCTTGTTAGCTGAAAGTCCTTCATTTATTAACATGGCCTGTCCAGAAAATTTCCGAAACTTCTTAAAGGAGAGTAAGCAGTGCCTGAAGCATGGAGATCAACCCAGCGGAGACCAGTTCCATTTTTGCCTTTAAATTATTGGGACTCATCAGGAGTTGGAGCCTGACGGCTCCCTGTTTTGCTGCACCACACACGCTGACACACTGCTTGTCTGTCAGAGAAGACAACTCTTGCTCAGGGCCCGTATCCAGGAGGTTAAACAAGAACTGTATCCCAAAGTGCAAAGAAGCTAAGCAGAAGAACAGGAGTTTCAGTCAGATCAGGCAGGTCTGGGTGCAGTGAGTGTCTCTGACTGCCAGGGAATACAGAGGTGCCCACGCATGAGGACTCTGCCAAGCTGCAGCACCGGAGGGCTCTTCCACCAACCTGCCTACGCGGTGGGACACACTGGGGAAGCACAGAGCCAACCTTACCTGGTTTCAGGTGAAGCTGAACTCAACCTCCAGAGTGAAAGTCGGCTTCCTTAGGCTATTAAGGGCAGTTTGACCTGGTAGTTCCTCCCTTTGCAGAAGAAGGAACAAGCTTTCTAAATAAAGTCCTCCACCCACACAGAGTGATTCTCCAAAGCCTAAGATAGACAGAAGGGAAAGGGATCCTTGCAGTATGTCAAGCAATGAGGCTTTTCTTTATCCTCCTCTTCCTTGTAGCCTTGCAGCTACCCCATGCTCTGCGGACCTTACCTGACCAGGCCATCCCTAAATGACCCGACTTTCTCTATCCCTGGGCTGTCTCATACTAGGCCATCTCAGGTTTCTTTTCTGCTCTCCTTCTGCACATCACCTTTCAGGCCATGCTCAGCTGCCATTCCTTGGAATGAGGATTTCTTTTCTAGCTATTAATCTCTCATCTTTCTTCACACTGAGGAGAAGCATTCACCTCACTGTTCTTCAGCAAGCCCAGGAGGCTCTCAGGGATGTTAAGGCTCCTGCCTATAAGCAGGCCAGATAATTACATTTCCCTTTTCCCTTCTTTTGCCTCACCTACTTAGAACTAGCTTTTGTCAGTGTTAGTATTGTATTAATTAGCAGTACAAACACACACATATGCAGCATCAGAAGCACAAACTCATATGAAAGCCCTGATTATAGGAAATTGGCTGTGACAAACCCCCACTGGATTTCAGATGGCAGAGACAGAAACATAGTTTTTCAACTGCACGGGCAGGTACGATTTCCCTCTGAGAATAGAAAGATTCGTACCAGTAGTGTGGGATGGGATCAGCCCAGTGGGGAAAGGGAATGGTCACCCGGAATACCAAAATTTTCTTTCTCTGCTGATCAAGGACATCAAGGGAGAATGTCCATCTCTAATGTTTCATGGAGCTGCTAACAAATCTACAAAGTTTACGAGAGAGGACTGCAATACTCTCCAAGCCTGGAAAAGGGAACTGAATAAGAGATCCACAGCAGAGCTTGTCCCTGTGGACATGTTTACCCCATGTGGTGTGGGAACTGTTTTAGGAAACCCTGGACATGCTTGTGTATCTGCACAGCAACAGTGTAATGGGGAGATGCTAGCTCAGGCTCCAAGAGCTGCACCATACTAACCGGCAGGAGTTTACAGACCAGGTTTGCTGCCATATTAGAAGGCATAGGAAGGGGCTTGGCACGAAGTAAGCAGTTCTGGACTGGATCTGTGTAAGACACAAATGGTCTGGCGGAATTTCACTTGCTCAAACACTCAGCTCCAGGTAAAGTGCATTGAGCTGGAATCTGAAATATGACACAAGACTAATAATCCTGTAAACCATAAGGCAAATCAAAACACAGCACGTAAAAACAGGCATTATTATGCAACACTACCCTAGAACATACTTCTTTCATGCCTGATATATTCAGTTAATTTGTGGGTCTCCCAACAAAAACATTCCCGAGGAGTCCACATAGTCCTTGCTCTCCAGAAATTTATCAGCAGAGTGAATATTTTTCCCTATAATTACAAAAAAATTCCCAAACAAAAATACATCCATAGCCCAAAGCAGTTTTGCCTCTCCTTGCACTTGGCCTGTTCGGGCCAGCGCCGGTGGCTCCAGGGCCCGGAAGCGGTGACGTGGGGCAGGGGAAGCAGTGACATGGGGCAAGAGAAGCGGTGATGTGGGATGTGGGGGAGCCAGGAGTGCTGAGGCGAAGGGCGCGCAGTGCTTGCCACGCGGGGGCGTGGGGTTGCATCCTGGTGCTCTGCTCCTCTGCGGTCAGGGGCAGCTGGCACCGCTCCTGCCACATCCACTTCATTTGTCAACCCCAGCTTTTGGGTACAGGTAACCAGGAGCTCAAACACAGCCCTCAAGTCCAGTTTTCAGAAAGGTTCCCCTGCCTCTTTCACAAAGAAGGCAGGGGAAAACAAGCTCTTCCTCTGAACTCAAACCAAAGCTGCTAAGGACAGGGCTTCCTCTGGGATCACCCCCATGGCATTCTCCTCTTCCTCCCTTCACAGTTTCCCTAAGTTCCAAACCCAACTCCAGCACTGTACCTTACTGCTGAACTTCTCAAGCATCTGCTTCAAGTCACTTGCTTGATCACCATGATAATTATCACTGTGGTGATAATTATCTTCTTGATTAATCATGTTTGGACTGTGGCCATGTAGGATGCTGTTCCCTAAGGATTTCAGGCAGGATTTATTTCTGCCTGTTTTGTTGGCTGGCACAAACGGACATACCGAGGAAGTTGATGAGCTTGCGGCATTGCCAGGGGAAGCGTCCAAAGAGCCAGGTACGCCTTGTGCCGCTGGCGCTGCCAGCTTGCTGCTGCCTGTTGGTACTGCATCTGCCAACGCAGAAAGGCTGTCCTCCCCTTGGAGTATTTCAAAGAACAAAAAAACAAAACAAACACTCCAAAACATAGGATTATATATGGATTCCAGTCTGTCCTTCCTTCAGAGGATGAATTCTTCCACTCCGCTATAAATATTTCAGTTTTCCTGCATACTTAAGTACCATTTAATGGGGAGACTGTTGCTTTTCAAAGGCAGGACCACTACACTACATGTCAACTGTTGCACACTGTACATGACTCCAAGACACTGTGGCAATTTTCCTCAGTCAGAGGGACACTGGAGTGACATACTGAAGCAACATCAAGATTCATGCCCTGTCCAATATCTACTGCTATGATTACACTGAAATAGCTGGGAGGTTTTGAGACCCATACCCCATTATACTACCCCATAGGCATACCCTTTCACCTCCCAGCTTCAGGTAGCAGCCCTCAATAGACACATGGATCACTCCCAAAGTGCAGTGGCTACACTGAGAACACCTTGCTGCAGAACTGCCATTTTCCCATTCTAAAAGATCTCCAGCTCTACTCAACAAGAACTGGACAATAAAGAGGTCACAAAAAGATAAAATGAGTGGACCAGTTCCTCCCAAAACGCATGCAGCTGATACAGGCATAGCTGTGATGCCAGCTCCTCCTGATGGTTTCCCTTCGGTAGGCAGTCTGCTACTCCAAAGGGTTCAGGGGAGTAATCCAAAAATTAAGTAATAGAAACGTTGCATTATTTCACTCGTCTCCAACTTCAAATTGTAGAAGAGAAGGGGTTTCAGAGGTAATCCTCTTATCAGTGCTTACTGCTAGCTAACTTACATGTCCGTCAGCAACCTTTCGAGGGAAGGCAGTGCGTGAGCTGGGTGAGACACTTGTGCATTTGTTACTAGTCAGGACACGCTTGTTCAGACTATCAGGATAACACAGATGTGCACAGATGCACACAGAGCTTTGCACAGAGGAAAATATTCTGCTGGCATCTCATAAAGGGATATGCTTCATCATAAACAGATACAAGAGATCTCGCTGATAAAATTTGTGCTCTGCTATGCAGAGAGAAGGAAGAAGCTCTGAAAATAAAGCATCTGGAGAAATGATTGCCATTGAACTATCCAGTTTACGAAACATTTGCAATCAAAGCCTTCTTCATACTCTCCAGACGCAACATGGTGACTCACCATCGTCTCCTGCTCAAAACGTGGCAGGGTAGCTCACATTCACACAATTTAGAATCCATTCGGTAATCACCAACAGCCAAAGCTGGAGCAGTTGCTTCTGTGTAGCCTAAATAAAAACTGGCTGGAGCAGCACAGGCTGAGCTGCGACTGAGCATGACCAGGCAGGGCGGACTCTTTCCAAGGCCTTCCTCGGCAAGAGCTGGTGTGGAGACGCTCCCTGCTCAGACCCGGCTCCCTTCTCTCTTGTGAGTGCCCAAGGAGACAGGAACGCTCACACAAGGACAACTCCATCAGCTCATGTTTACAGGCACCAACTGGAGACCACAAAGGAGCGAAGCACCAACATCGCAGTTCACATCGCAGTCAGGGTGACTCCTACCTCGGGAAAAGACACCATAATAAAGCCGTCTATCATACACATATAATCCAGCACAGGGAAATACATAGTTCTGTCTCATTTTGAAGTTAAATGTCATTTTCAAATTCTTTCCATAGACTCTTACAGTTTTGGGGTTTTTCCCTTCCAGTGCCTGGAGATTTTTCTTCAATAACATGGTAAAAATAACTGGCTTCAGCTGAAATGTACAATGTACAAGTTAATGCAACTTTTGTGCTCCAACTATCTGGGAAACAACACCACAGCTAGCCCTCACTGCTGCAGCACAGAGCAAACCAGACAAAAAAAACACATGAATACTAAAAGTAAAGTATAATCTGCTCATGGGAGAATTTCCAGTGCTCGTGAATGACTCAGGACAAGCCCTGTAGGTTTGGGAATAATTATACAATAATGTTGTATTTCTGTATCCGGCCGGGAGTGAGTAAGAGCAAGATCTGAAAAGGTTCACTTATTTCCAAGGCTGAATTTTGGCTTCAATGGGGTTTAGTATCCTGGTTTCCAAGAATACAGCCTTGTGTCCCGTTCCCCTTACTCTGGGGGCAAGAAAAGATCCCTATAGATACAGAAGTCTAGAATTCAAACATTTTTTTCCTTCCTAAAGCCTTATTTATGAGAATGACTGTAATAAGATGAATATTGTTCTCAGAGAGCAAAGGTTATTTGACTGCTATAGTTAAAAAGTTTCTTTCAGTAAAACCACTGAGACAGAGAAAATTTGCTATCCTGTCAAAGCTCCACAGATACTACCCGCAAAAATCTTCAAAACCTGTGATGTTAAACATGAAAAACACATATTTAAACAGGATAAAAACATCATTTAGATTTAACAATGCTGTGCAAGCGTTGATAGTAAGAAGAGGTTTGCTTCAAGGGCCCTTTTGGTCTCTGCCCCCGTGCTCTGTCACGGCATTAGCTGTGGTGCCCGGAGGCCACGCGTGCCTCCAGGCAGCTGGGCCGCCCGCTCCTCGCTGCCAGGGAAGGAAGGTGTCACCCGAGGACTCCGGTCACCTGAGGTCTTGTGCTGAACCACAAGCAATTCTGAGCAGCGAGATGCTATCTGAGGTGCAGGATGTATACAAGACAATACTCCTTGCTGATACTGAATGTTCAGTGCTTTTGAGATTTTCTTTTGTGTCATGGATTAATGTCCTAATTTCTGATGTCTATCTAATTCCTAGGTGGTTCATAAATTCAAGGCTATGAACCCCTGGCTACTGAAAATATGACCTCTTTGGAAAACTGTATGCAAAGTGCCTAAACATGCCTTCAGGAGAAACTGTTATTTCTTAATACATTCTGGCCAAATTTCATACTATCATATTTACCTCTCCACAACGTGACTTGTGCCAGCAAATGCCTCATTTAAAGTGAGCCAGAGTTAGCCCCTCGTGCCCAACTGCACGTTCATTCTTGTTTGAGAAGTTGATCTGACTGGGGAACGACTTTGTATGCAGAGGCAGCAAACTTGAGCAGCTAAAACTTCTTCAAGAGGGTGACCTCTCAACACAAGAATGGGCAGAACAAATATTTTCACACTCCTAAGAAATGAGGAAAGGTCTCTTTGTCCACATCCCACTGGTTAACACTGGGATGAAGCAGTGGTGTCATTTCTTTTAGAGTACAAAACTCCAGGGGTAAACAGGATGTGTTACGGGGGAAACAGAAAATAGGAGAGAGAGGAAGTGGAGGATAGCAGTTCATTACTGTCAACCGAATGCAAAATTCCTGCATTTCAAGTGACACCTTACAAATGATTAGCCTGGCTATAGTGGCAGAAACTCCAGTGAAGTATGATTCACTGACACAGATCCATATGGCATAAACTGCAGCCGAGTATCTCAAATGTGGTTTAGTCTACCCAAGGACTTAAATTCTGTCTAGGATAGTTCTGTTCTGCACAATTTATCTAATTCTTCTTGCAAGGCACACAAATATTCATGATTTCATGGGAACAGTTAGGGATTTTACAGATATTGTTCAGATAAGCAGAGCACAGGGGACCAAGCAAACTTTGAGTTACAGCTCAACCAAGTAGCAGGTGCGCAACAAAAGTGCCTTTAAATTATTATTGCCCTTCCTGACAGAGGTTGGTGCAGGCAGGGTGTAAAGCAGCCCAGGCCGCGGTGAGCAGAACTGTAGCTGATCCACACTGTCTATTCCCACTGCTGAGAGCCAGCTCAGCTGAGAGCCCTGAAACGAAGCGCCCCCTTCTTCCGCGGCTGCTGCGGACCAGCTCCGAGGCAGATAGAGCCCCCGAGGGAACAGGCCGCACACACAGCGCTGTAAAACACAACCCACACTAAGCCTCATCTCCTCTCTTTTTACTCTAAGTATCAATGCAAGGAAGAGCCAGATAAAATTCGATCGGTCGAAAAGTAGATGCTGAGAATTTGACAAGAATCAGACCTTTCTGCTACAGCTAAATGACATGATTCTCCACAGGTTTGTTACAGTCCGATTTTCTGCTCCATTCTGGCCGACTTGAACATTGCTGTCACCTGGCCCATGCGGCCTGCACGCTGCCTCCCATTCAGGCTAGCTGTGCACATCAGTGACTTTCCAGTTTACAAACGCACATATCCTCCTACATGTGGGTGGTCTTGGCTCATTCCTCAGCTTTCAAGAGCATGGTCTTCATTCCCAGGGCTCCGAAAGCGCTTGGCACAGTTCATGCAAATAGGATACAGCACTGAATAGCCACAGAGAAACCTCATGGCAAAACTGCTCTGTGAGTCAAGCCTTGCTTGCTGCATGCCAGTCCTGTAAAAGAACCTGCTGCACTGAAGGAAGGATAAAAAGACATTCGTTTAAGAGGTATTTTTCTGTCTCATAAAGACTGCCTTTTTACCAGAGGGTTTGATAGGCAAAGGGGAGCTCAATACACTGGGAGCACATCAGAAATATTCTGGCAGCTGTTGTGTAGCTGGAAGCCATGTCTACACCAACAGGCCTGCGAGCAAAAGTCAGCAGAAAAAAGCCTTTCACTTGTGGAACTGCCTCGCACAATGCGAAGGTTCAAAAGTCAAGGCAAAACAGGGCATTTTGCTGAAGGGCAATTCTTCAGTGGTCAGCAGAGTGCTACAGCTGTACACCATTAATATTGGGGGAATTTTCTCAGGTTAACATGGGAGTGAAGTAACATCAGTGACTGTGAAGCTGTAATTCACCCTGATTCATAGAGGAAACGTGGAACAGATGGAAAGGGAACTCAGCACGAAAGCTTAAGATAGTACTGACAATTTGTTTTTTTCTGACATTTTCAAGAAATACATGTAAGTAAACCTGCACTCAGGTTACAGAAAGACACCACATTTGATTTCATCTACAGTTTCTGATGATTTTCAAGGAGAGCCAAGTAAAATCAAATTTATGGCACGTCATCAGACTTTCCCTAGCTCAGCCTTAACTCCAAATAACTGGGCTTCACTTCCACTGAGCGTCACCTAAGTGTGGCTGAGGCACCCAGCAGAGGCTGCCCAAGTGCAGCGGATAATAAAAATCTGTAAGAATCAAGGACAGTTTTAACGCCTTTTTCTCCCCGCACACAAAGAAACTAAGAGCATATTAACAGCTTCACAGCTAAGAAAAGGTTATGTATGAAAACAGGTATTTGTTTCTTAATACAGAAACTTATCTGGCAGGTCAAAAGACACCCTGTTTTGGCATTTCCCATGGTATCTCTTTTTTAATGTATTTCATTTTAATACCTTTGTTTTAAAACAAGGATGCAGCCATCTGTAGACATAGCTTGGGCTGACTGTAATACATTAGTGAAAGATAAATGTGGGTTCTTCCTATGTCCTCCAAACCGAAAGTGGCTAAGAAACTCTCCTCTAGTAAAAACAGATCAACAAATGAGCCAGTGGACTGGGAAAACAAAAGCGATCTGAAAGCTTTTCACCCACAACAGTCTTCCAAGTCTGGCTAATAAATCAGAACAGATTGCCTGTAGGACCTGTTTGACAAGCCCCAGTCTCCAAAAACAGATTATCTGCATCACAAAACAAGATGTACTCGAGTCTCATGCTCCATAAGAAAAGCTAATCTTTATTAATTAGTTGTCATGGAAACTCCCAGCCTTTGGAAAGCTGTGAATGGTACACCAAGATGAAATATAAATTGCTTTCAGTAAACGCCTTCATCCTGATTTGGATAAACAGACAGCAAGCAAAGCAGTTGGCCTATTTCAGGAAGCACTGCAGAGAAAGACATGCCACAGCAATTCAGAAAGAAATAATAAAATCACTAGAAAAAGAGTTTAAAATCTTCAAACGGTGATGAATCCAGGCTTTCTGATACAGATCTCTGATATTGGTTACTGGTGCCAGAATAAAAAAGAACTGAAAGAAAATCAAACCACGCACAGCAAGTGAGAAATCGCACTCCCCAAACAGGGTGTGAAGGCCCTGTTCTTACCACTTGCTGCACAGACACGATTAACGGAGAGAGGCCAGGCGCTACGGGAGAAGGATAAGTATCTTGGCAAGAGTCTTAAGTTACTTCTTCACAGAAAAGAAGATGCCTGGAAGTACATTATTCAAGCTGACTTTAGTTCCTTCCCTCTTTTCAGCACCTTCTGTGTAGAGGATACTTTTCCAGCTCACACCTGAGAGAAAAGCAGGTCCACCTGGCTGATTCCCCCAGCAGTGAGACACGGCTACCCCGTGGGGGCAGGAAGCAGCTCAGAAAAGCGTGCGCCTCTGCCTCTCCCCTCCTTCCCTCTCTCAGCCTCCAAATACAACCGCAAACAGACAGAGCAGACCCACGTAGAACAAGATCTGCCTCCTCAGCGTTTTCCATCCCGCTGGCGGGACTAAGCTCTGCTCTTTGCATCCTGCCCGCTCGTCGGGTTCGCAGGGTCCCCAAGTCTCTGCTGCAGTTAAAGCAGTTTTCAAACAGGATGATACTCTCACAAGCTGTGAAATATCGGTAACATTAAAGGATGCTGTTGGAGCCAGTCTGCGGGGCACTTACAGCACTTTTTCGACTGAGATTCAGAATTAACTACAATGTATTACGATTGATGGGGAAGGTTTACAGGAAGGTTTACACGGTTGCATATAGAGCTCAGTGAGCTTACACAGAAAGTAAGTTTAAAGTTACTGTCATATATGTCTGCACAAACTGCAATTCCCACCAGAACTGCAATACAGAAAAACCTAATTTCATCAAAGATGTTCAGAACCAGAGGAAATGGCCACAAATTGAAGCATAAAAAGTTCCACAGGAACTTAAGGAAGAACTTCTTGACGGTGAGGGTGACAGAGCACTGGAACAGGCTGCCCAGAGAGGTTGTGGAGTCTCCTTCTCTGGAGATCTTCAAGACCCGCTTGGATGCTGTCCTGTGCCACGTGCTCTAGGTGGCCCTGCGTGTGCAGGGGGGGTTGGACTAGATGACCTCTAGAGGTCCCTTCCAACCTTAAGCATTCTATGATTCTATGATTCTATGTTATAATCAACAGCAATGTGGTGTCAGAACCCGCTGAATGCCTGTACTCCCACGAGTACTCTAGAGTGACACTGTGCTCGATGAAGGAGCAGCACGGGCCCCAATCCCTGCTTTAGCCAATGGGGCCAAAATTATTTCAGCCAGTCAGGGCACTCAACGGCTTTCCACTGCACTGGCTGGCAGTTACTGATGCACTGGATTTGAGGGGACACTCAATTAGAGACAGAGGGGTCACACTTAAATACTGGTAAGGCTGACTTTCAAAAGGTAAGATACTCCTTACATTTGGTTCAAGATATCCCAGTCATGCTTTACCTGGCCATGGTTACTCTTTTCTATGACACTGATCCCCAAGACTTTCATATCATCACGAGGAACATGTAAAGTATGTCCCAAAAGCCATTTAATGGCATACATCTGCCATTTAAACATCCAAAACTGGAATATACTTAAGCAAGAATTAGATATAGTGGACAAGAATTCAATCCTTATGTAAACAGAAGTCTATTAAAAGAAACATTCTGTGAACTGAAAGGACATTTTCCCTTCCTAGAACTTTAGAAATATCAATTTTAAACCCATTTCAATTTGTTAAATTTTGAATGCCAAGCTGATAAAGCATCAAACTGTTATTGTGGACCCTGTTTGTCAAAGAACAGTCACTGAAACCGTAGTTTCTTCACACAGCTAGCTCTTTGCTCCTTAAATTATTACATATAACCTCCTTGGTAAGCATGAATACACAGGGCTTGGTGTTCAGCTGCTATAAACAGATTTGTTGAAGCTAGGCTTAAAACCAGAAGTGCAGACTCTCAACCTAATCACAGAGTTGTTTATTCAAAATTCCAGCTCCAGGAAGGCTCTGCAGAGAACGCTCATCCCAACCTCTCCAGGACCACAGCACTCGGTTTCCAAAAATACAGCTTGTCAGTAACAAAGCAGCAGGGAGCCCGTGAGGCCTCACCAAAGAGAAAAACAACTTCTGCTGTTTTCAGGTCGGGCTGCATTTCCATCCACACACCCAGTGCTCAGTTTGCCACTGCTGAAACACACATGTGGTGCGTGGGGCTGCGGCAGCCCCCCAGGAGGTGCCCAAGAGCAGCAGGTTTAGTTAGCTCCATAGGGGAACACTCGCTCCATGAGGAAGGAGTCATCTATTGCTGGAGCAAGTGTTGCCTGAATTTCCATCCTTCATCTCAGCACAACCTGTTTTCTCAGCAGCACATCTGTATTTCACCTTTATTTTCATGCGTGTGATCTGAGAGCTGCCGTTTCAGCTTTGAAGCATTTCAGCTAGTTGTTTGAAAAGTCCCCGTAAGCTGCAGCCTGAGATGGTCGAGGCGTGTGGAACAAGGCTGTCCTATTCCAGGAGTGCTGATGTGTTGCAAAAAACCTTTTCATCATCTATTTTTTTCTTGCATTTTGTACAAAACCACAAAAACATTGTAAATGAATATTAATTTAATGCAAATGTTTGTCTTGTCTCCCAAGGTTTTATGCAGGCAATAATTCTCGTGGGGTCGAAAGTTGAGCCTAAGGCTATTTATGGGTTCTGGTAATTTTTAACTTTGTGCTGTGGTTAATCATACCGATTTTCATTCTTCGTTTATAGGTGGTGTGCAGGGTGAAATCCTTTTCTTAAGGAACACTGTTTAAGTGGTACAAGATTGCAATCATGTTAATTGAAACTCTGTTTATCTAAGCAATTACATGCTCATCTACTTGACCTCAATAATGTTGCTGGAAATTTCTCAGCAGCCAGTCCCATTCTTGCTGTGCAGGATTCCATCTCTGAAGGCAAAAGAAAATCGCACCTTCCAAGCAGCCTGCCTCGTCTGCCGCCCAGCAAAGCGGCAATTCTGGTTATTTGGCAACCTGGTGACTAGGTACCTATGGCCACTTTGCAGGAAATCTTCATCTCAGCATGAGCACTGACTATAAAAAAACTGACTGAGGGCTTTGGACTTTTTCTTGTATTCTTGCCTTTTAAAGTGCTTTCAGGATTGGATGTCACTTTCCACATGAATTCTCCTAATGGTCCTACAAACAATTCACCTTGTTGATTTTCAAAGCTCAATCTATAAACAACCCTGGTGGCCAAGGAGTTAAAGTGATTGCATCAAATGTAGTGTCAAAGAGTACCTTCTCTCAGGCAAAGGTAGGTATGAAGAATGGACAGATTTTCAAATTGCCCATAAATGGATGTATTGTAATTTGTTTCCACTTCCTTAGTCTGCTAATACCACTCCCATATTGAAGACCCAGACAACCTGAACTCCTGCAGCAACATTTCAGAGGGAGAATGAGCATGTTTACTTCCCTGCTAGTGTGCACACGTATAGGCAGGTTAATCCAGAATCATCTGGCTGCCATTAAACCCAATTTCCATTACTGTCACAGACTCATCAGAAGACAGAATCTCTGAGGGTTTAATTATTCAGGCACTTTGCATGGTAAGATGGTACCTTTATATTTTCTTAAACTTCCTCTACGTAAAATGTCTTCCCTCCTTCACACACAAATAGTGGGAGATCATTTGACACTCTTCTTCTCTCCTAGAATATTTCCATTGACACAATCAGTATTAATGAGCCAAACCTCATTTCGATTTTATAGTTTTTTCAGGCTAATGCTTTCATCTTCTGGTCTGTGTGCTAATCCTTACTTCCATCTCACAAGTTTACTTGCTTTTCATATAGGAACGGAAGGTCCCTGCTCTCTGATATCCCGGTTTCACGTACTCTCAGGTACTGCAGCATCTTTCCCCATGAATCCTGCCTACTGCCACACATCATGCAGTAGTCTTCTTTGTTCAAAAAGCTACTCTGCCAATCCTGATAATTCGCCCCACACTCTGAGGCTTAATTCAGTATTGGGGAACAACTTCATGGTCTTCTGATGGAAGCTATTACAAAAATACAAAATATAACTTTTTGCTCTTCTTTTTTGTCCAAATTTAGGAAATCTCCCTCTGGCCATCATACTCGTGTCTCAGTGGAAAAAAATATTTGAACCAAAGCATTGTACATTTTGTGGAACAAATGAAGAGTTCATGGCTACATGAGCTAAAACAGTATTAATCGACAACTACTTCACGCACCCTGAAATGAGGCTCTTCACATAGATGTTTTATAGGTGAACTTATGCTCCAGAACTAGCTGTGTTTCTAAAACCATATTCTGTGTTTTATGAAAGGGGGTAGGATAAACCCACTTATGTATCTTGTAAGATACATACTTGGTCAAAATTTTGTTATAGTTTTGCAAGAACAAATGTTCACAACTGACTACAGTACTCATTCTATACAGATATTTAATCAGATAATTACAGATGTTTAAGAGCTTCTTAGAGTCTTATGTGCAATCATACAAATTTCCTGTTTTGCATATTAAATGAGACATTAGCAAACCCCTTTAAGTTTCTAATGAAGAGGTCTGTATTCTGGCATTACCATCAGAGTTGTTACTCAGGTACTGTGAGTTACATTAAGATCTAAACCGACACTGTGTGATTGCCATTTTAGCATGTATTGGCTTTGTTTAATTCATGCTACAAGAAGCACATTTGCTAAAAACAGATAATCTTCTTAAGTTAACCTTACGAGGAAGCAGTTCCCATTAAGCACCAAGGTGGTGAGTTTGACTGTCATTTGTATTTGTGGTTGTTATTTAGAAAGCTGCAGCATTAAGGCATAGATAATCCAGTTGCACAGGATGACCTTGATAGCCAGAAGATGGAAACCTCAGACTACCCAAGTGCCAAAGGTCAATACCCTGGGAAGACACCCACATCATGTCTGATTGCCTAACAGTTGAACATGCTTAAAGATTGCATGAGTAGGCCACAGTATCTAAATTAGATGATGAACATCTGATAAACATAATTTTACAGTAGCTGCACATAACAGATTTCCCTTAGTTTTAAGAAAAATCTATGGTAAAATCCACAGCCAGTGTTCTGGTAAATACTATATATTCAAGACATGGCACTGTGTGGCAGCAATGGTACAGCTGTCTTCAACAGTTCTGTGGAAATACAGATGTATCTTCCAAATAAGCCTGTGCTCAACAGGGTCCCTGCAGCTATGCAAATATGTGGTACAGGTCTACCTGAAATCAGTTTTTATTTTACAAATCTTTGCATAAATTTTATGCAGCTAAGAAAGGTAGAGAACAGTCAAGGTATTTAAAATAGAACTTTGAAATTACAAATGGGCCTTTTACTGAATGAGGCTGAGTTACTTAACAGCTTTTGTGGCCTAGTGAAGATTCTGTGCTGGCAGGTGGCTGCAATCTGCCTAGCACTAGGCTGCTACCCAAAACTTCACCTCATTGAGAACTGCAGTTCCTGCCTAATGGCCAGGGCTCCGACGCTCAGAGATGATGCAGACAGGCACCATCGTTCCAAAAACACAGACTACAATGCCACAATGCTATCACAGAGAGAGTCAGTGAAGAGATAGCAGCAAAGTACTAGTACAAAGTACTGGGGTACTACACACTAGGAGGGAGAAGAGGGCTAACCTTCAGAGCAGAACTAGCCACTGCTTCGGTGACATTTTTACAAGTATTTTAAAGGTGCCACGACAGACACTAGTAAAGATTTAGCCAGCAAAGGGTCTGATGGTCACAGAAAACAAACAAAATCCTAAAACACAAAGTTGGGGGATAAACCACTGCAACAAACAGACTTATCGCGAGTCTCAAGTACTCAGATGCAAGACTTAGAACTACTAAAAATGCAATGTCTCATTTCTTAAAATCAACAAAGATCCTTCTAAGAAACACATATACTGTGGACAAACTCTTCAGTCTGACACATGTAAATCTTGGGGTAAAGAACTTGGCATACTGTTCAAAGAGAGGAATCACAAAGTAGGGTTTGCATCCAAAGCCTAAGCTGGGGAGGTGGCAAAAACTAACCCAGCATAAGACACAGAGATTTCTGAGCTGAATCAAATGAACGTTGTGTTTGATGAGACGGAGAAATGCAGGACACTTTGAACACTGAAGCTGGCATGAATTTAGGATGATCTACAGCTGAACAAGATTGCTTTTTCAAGATCACTATGTGCTCCTGATATTCCAGTTTTAATGAAATGCTTCAATAGCAGACCTGCTCTGTTCAAGATGTACTTGAGAATTTATATACATGGGAGATACAAACAATAGCTCCAATCTCAAAATAAAATTGAGGTTCTCTGGAAAATGATCATCTAGCTATGTGCTATTCCCATACAGCCTTTAATCCTTTCTAAATCCACTTGGAAAAGCTTTACTTGCGACATCTTGGTTTCAAGGAATCGACAAGTACGTGATGCTCCTTAGGGTCTTCCCAAATGACAGATCACAGATGTGGCACCTGTACACAGAGCAGGGTCACTAACAGGACTGCCCGAAGCACAGTGGATGAGAAAACATCACAATGCTGCTCCAGCCTTGCCATTTCTCTCTGGTTTTGCCCCATATAAATGTTAGCAATGCTCTGGCAGCAGCCACAGAGTTCCTAAAAACCCCATCTGCATCTAGCGACCGCGATAAGCCCTGGCCTGCCATAAAGTGGCCTTTTAAAGTGGCCATGAATTGTTTAGCTGGTATTAGTCTGGAGCTTTGGTTCAGAGGGAACAATAGATGTACTATTTTAGAGGCATTAAAGGTATTAGCGGCAAATCTGCATTGGTGCCTTGCTTACGGCTGTACCAGTGGTATTAGACAGGAATTGAGAGTGACTGCGACAGGCTGCTTTGAAACGCTCCATTCCATAAGTGAAAGCAGAGTTCTTGTTATGGCCATCATTGTAAGAGAGCATCAGTCAGTATTTTCTAATTTTGAATTAAAAACAGAACAGTAAAATACACAAAAATTGACCAATTATGGATTATATCTCAGACATTTATATAACTTATTTTCATGTCATAAGCACTTCCACTTTGAATTCTGTACCTTTCTGTAAAAACTAAATATTATTACACCAAGTAGTGTGAACAGGCATTCAACAGAACACTTGAATCAGAAAATCATTCAAATCGTTCATCAGTGAAAAGAAATTGGAGTTAAAACCAATGCATCTGTAATAAACTCAACATATCTTTCCTCTCCTCTTGGCCTAACCAAAGATAAATGTATTGAGAATCCAGATTGCCCAAAATCTTGGCTGGCCAAGATGCAGGAGGACGGCGCTGCTGACGCCTGCGCGAGATGGCCCGCGGGGGCCGCTGCAGCAGCCGAGAAGGGAGCCATGGTCCTGCTCCAACAGCTGCACATGGCAAATTCCCACCTTTTTACAAGAGTCAAAAGTTAATACAGGGGGGCCAACAGGCAGTGACGGTGCCACAGTAATTTTGTACTTCATCCCAAATGCCCAGCTCTCATGAAGCACAACCACGCTGGGAACCTGCCCAAATGAGCCAGTGGAGGAGTGTTCCCACTGCTGTAGAGCCCAAATTGCCGGTTCTGTTCCCAAATCTTTTCCAGCCATAAGCAGGTGCGGGCAGTATGGGGGCCAGAACTTCCAGTCCTGTATATGGGATCTTTGGAGCTAAAATCCTATTGAGAAACATAGCTAAGACCTCAGAGCTACATTTCAAGTTATTTATTTGGGTCATTTTATGCAAGAAGGTCAGAGCGCAGCGTGGTGCACAGCAGCTGTAAAGTACAGCCCTGCACATACTGTGTTTTAACCAGTTAAGAGCTTTATAGTTAAAAAATAAAAAAAAAGAAAAAAGAAAAGAAAAAAAAATAAGTAAAAAAATGAAAAGAAAAAAAAGAAAAGAAAAAATTTAAGTAAAAAAGTAAAAAAAAATTTACTCAAACTGGAACCAATAAGAACAGCACAAAACTCTTATAATAAAAATGATCCTCCTCAAAGTAGGTCTGCTGCTCACTGTAACACAGATGACAGCTACTGGTTTGCCTTAGAAGCATTTTTTGAAGTCTTAGTGCCTGAATACTACCATAGATGATTGATTCTTATTTTAAAAAATACCCTTTAAGTATTGAGAGGTCTGCACTCCCCCATCTTACTGAAAGGTGCTTACATACACTTTAGCAGGGTGTTTTCTACTAAATTTTTTTGAAGCCAAGGCTTGTCATGTGACAAGACAGTAACATGGGTATGATGAGCCAAGAGCCATATCCCAATAATGGAGGCAAGTCCATCCCTTCCCCGTCCTTTCATCTTGATAGGAGTTACTGTGCCTGTCCCTCACTTTTACCTCCCAAGGAATGCAGTGCTTAGAGTAATAAAATAATTCCGAGTAAGATACATAGACATTTTCAACCCAATGTAAGCACCCAAGCCCCTAACGGATGACTGCCAAAGCAAGGCCTGTCCTCCACTTAAAACTGTTCCTGGTTTTCTCTGAACCATCACGTGGTTGCAGGTGCTAATTACAGCTTCATGCTTCGGACCCAAACTAAACTCTTCCTCCCTTCTGGGTCAGGCAGCGATCGGCTCTGCGTGGGGCACGGAAACGGGCGGCAGCAAGAACAAAGCTGCACTTCAGCTGAATAAAATTATTCAACTTCTTAATATTTTTCTCTTAAGTAAGTATCAATCCACATTGCACTTGAAATTCTAATATTTTAGATGACAAAATAAGGAACTCTTTGCTAGCCTGATTCAGCTTTGGTTTCACACTTTTCCAGAGCGCCTGCCCGCTCAGGAGCACACACTGTGCCGAAACGCGCAGCACGCGCCCGGGGCCAGGAGCTGCCCTCGCCCAGGGTGGAAGCCACGGCCAGTTCTTAACCCCGGTAAACAAGGAAGCAAATCCAGCCAAAGACACAAGCAGCACCACACTCACAACTAGAGACCTTAGGAGAGTCACAAGAAATGAAACTGCCTCCAGAGAGTTACATACCCATCACTGAAGCCTGGATTTGGTCCGGTTATTTTAAGAATATGAAAGCTAAGTGATACTTCATTGCAACATTTTGTAATTCATTTTGTATCTAACATACTTTCAGTGATGCTTGTGTTCAATCGCTCGATTGGGCATGTTTAAAATGCAACAAACACATCAGGAAAACATTACAAAAATGAATTATAATTTACTATTGCCTCATAAAATGCATGTTATTGCCAACAACTCCCCATTTATGGATGTGGCTTACCCCATAAATTTCACAGTTTTCATTATATAAGAATTTCTCAAAGCAACAAGAAGTGTTTCTTATTTTACTGTAGCAGAAAATAATCACTTTCTACAAATCAAATGTTAACACAGCAAAGCAAACTGCAGACCTGCCGAGTGAACTTGCTCAGCATCAGTTCTCAGGGAAACTACTTTCTACACTGCTGTACAAAGACTCCCAAACTAACTTTCTTTCCCAACAAAAAAAAAAAGAAAAACACCACACCAACCCCCTTACTTAGGAAAAGTTTGAAATAGCTTACCTTGAAGAAGCTCCGAAGAAAATACATTATACTTAGCATTTTGGAAGGTTTAAAATGAGGAATTGTTCAATCTTTGCAACATCCAAGGCCTTGGTGAATTCCTATACTCCTGCTGTGTGTTTCGTTACATGCTTTCTTGTTGCTATTTTGGACGGTCTTAGCGCAAGGGAAGCATATGAGCCATGCCAGGAGCTTATGCTAAGGAGTTGCATAACAATTAGGGCTTATCTGGGCTGCGCTGTACAGTGCAGCAGTGCAAACAGGTTTGTTCACAGTTTACTAGCCCCAGAACGCTCCTACTAGGCATGCCCAGAATGATGCCATTGTATTTGCTAAAGAAACTAGAGCTATTTGTGAGCGCCTCTAAAAGGGCTGCAGCTACAAAGGGCAGCACATGTTCCCTGACAGCCCTCAGCTTTTGCCAACTGCAAGATCAATCGGGGCGCATTAAGCTTGCTGCAACGTTTAAAAGGGAAGGCTCCCAGAGCAGAGATTTCTAGTTACGATCTTTAAAGGTGAGGACAAACTGCAGAACGAGTCTTTTGAAATGGAGAAGAGTAAAAGCAATTTCACTTTCTTCTTTCTCACTTAACATTCGTGCATCTTAAAATTCTGCGCTTCAGGAACATGCAGCAATGTAGTGATGCAATTTATGCCAGGTAGCAAAGAATTTATCAATTTGTCAGGCATGAATACCACTCTATGCCTGCATTTATTTTTAATCAACTATAGCAGGTATTTGGTAACTGGGGCATCCAAAACACCTGCCTATAAAATGTTTCTGCCAGGAAGAGGTGTTTTATAGAGGAGCTTCCACTGCTCCATGCTGCTGGCAAGGCAGCAGAACTGGCCGAACAGTGTGTGCAACAGGGCCACGTGGGCTGGGGAAGCTGGACCCTCCCCAGCTCTAACACAAAACGTTTCCTTTGACCCACTCTGTGCCGCAGCAGACCTCCCTGCCACCACCCGCTACTAAGTGTGTCTGTTTTCCTGGGATTTGCAATACTACAAACTCCTCTAGAGCCTCCAGTAACCATTATTTTCATTAGTTTAGTTTAAGTAGAAATATTATTATTTTGGTAGTATGCAAATAAGGCATTTACACATAAAACGTTCTTTAAAATAGTAAGCTGTATTTTACCATTGAACACTTTTTGCTGTTGTGGGAACAGCACTAATTAAACACACATAGTCACAAGGAAAGGCACACCTAACTTGTTAGAAATCAGGCAATGATTTCCAAGTTGCAACAGAAGGCTGGCTGCAAATGCAATATAGCTGTGGTTTGATTTTGAGGTTTTGCACCTATTGCCATGGCTTTAAAGAAGTTCAGTCCTGTGAGGTATTATGATTTCATGGGTAAAAGGAGCTTTCCCTTAAATCTTAGTTCTAAAAGACATACATATATCAGTAATATAATAATAAAAGAAGACAAACAGGCCTGGCTCACAGGTTTTCAATAATCTGATGAGGTAACTTCTGGAGTTATTCTCATTTTTTAATACACTATTTATTGAAGGAACTGCAAACAGATTTATCGTTCCTATCTGCCACTCATGTTTATTGACTCAACTGGCCGTGTGCTTACAAGGTTCAGCGAGGCATTCTTTGCAAAGTCCTGACGTCAGACTGTTTGCGTTCAGCAAGGAAACACTCACAAAACCAGTCCAAATCTGTGAGCCTTGGTCTTCATTCTTTTACAAAGAAGAATAAGTTCCTAATGACTCAGGAAGAATGAAAGATTTTAAACAAGAACCCAAGGCTGTGCAGTTCCAGCTCTTGCTCCATGACTTTTACATACAAGGGTCTCTACTACATCCAGATTTGCCTGTGTAACAAATAACATACTAGAAACACATCCGTGCCGCTGTCCTAGAGGCTTGCCCCAAGAACTTGGTTCCTGTTCAGTTCCCTTTTCTTTTGAAAATTAACATTAAATCAAGGCAAACACTCCTCACAACTCATCCTAATCTTCCACACTTTACTTGTTCATGGTAAAGAAATAAGGACTTAATAATAGGTTGGATTTTAACCTTGGCACCAACTGCCTTTTGGCAAATCAGCTGTATTCTGTTCATCAGACTGTCTGACACTTGCACTCGTGTCCCTCATTCTGCCCTGCCAAAGAGGATGCTCCAGTTGCACTCTATTCCAATAATCCAGCCCTTCTTTAAAAATAACTACTATCTTAAGAAGTCAACCATCCTTCACAGAAATTGCATGGAATTTACTAGCCCATCAGGCCTTAGGGAATCTTCATCTCAACATACCACTATGGATCTTTATGAAGCTCCTTACTGTCCTGAGAAACACAGGTGTCTACAATGGGCATAGCAGCATCCTAGGAAATTCCCTATGAGGGCCCTGAGGTCCCAAGCAGATCTTAACGGCCTGACCGGAGGGCCCACATCCGCGCCGCCTCCCCATGGGCAGGGAGCTCCGTCCAAGCTCAGCCCAGGGCCTGCAGCACCAGCGTGAGCCATGTTACAGAGTCCTGCTCTCCAGTTCAGCCACAGTCCTGCTGAAGGACCCTGTTGCTCCAGAACCGCACTTGAAGATGCGCCTGTTTTGTCACCATGGGCATGAAAAAGATAGAAGCCATCAAAACCTGAAATCCCCCCTGTGGATGGGCCTCCTGGTTTGACCACAGATGGGCCTCCTTGCTGCGAGCCTCCCTGGTGCTGGCAGCCCCTGGCTGAAGCTGGCCGTGATCGCGGGGTGCGTCCTGGTTGCCCGGGTGCCCCGGGCTGTGCCCTGCCTCATGAGACCACAGCCAGCCACTGCTGGTACTTTTCCTCCCGATACACTGAAATATATACATTTGCGTGTCTTTTCTGCTTTTGAAAGAGCAGCAGCTGAAAACCGGGAATGAAACACAAACCAAAATCTATTTTGCCATTTGGCCTCAGTCAGAGATTACTGCTTGCGCTGACACTGAACAATAATACTTAAGGCAGGTGTGGACAATAACCCAGCGATGCTGCCCTTAGCACACCGGGTAATATGGGGTGCCTGAACCAAACACCGCTCTCCAACAGCAGGGATTTTCAAAAGGGAGACAAATGGCACTGAAACCCCAGCACTGTATGGAAATGAACTTGGAAATCTCTTCCTCCAGCATTCTGACTATTGGACTTCGTGTACCGTTCACTAGGGCTAGTTCACCATAACTGGTTATTAAGTAGATTCTATTGTGATTGTTTCCAGACCAAAAACACTGATATCATTCCAGGTTTATGACTGCAACATTTAAACATGAAAGGAGCAGCCTTGTGTGCATATAGCTGAGCACAGAAGTGAGCAAGGAGGCATCAGCCTCCTTGCCCTTCCTGAGGGTATCCTGTGCTTTCCTAAGATTCCACCAAGAAGAAATTCCCGCCCTTCTGAGAAGGGGACAGTAATTCAGGATGGTGATTAGCTAAGTAATAACAATTTGTCTCCCTCTCAGAAAAAAAAGCCAAAAACATAAATGACCCCTATTAAAAAGAAAGTCACTTAATGTTGTTTAGTGGAACTACAGTTTATATTCCCAAACTCTCATATTTTGAAATGCTGCAAACGAAAACAAAACAGGCTCCAGCAAGGGAGACTCGCAAAGGCTGCGCTGCAGGCAGCCATTGCCTGACTTAAGTGACCAAACAGGTCTTCTCATCTATTTTCTCAATGATCAAGTCAGACACTTTCATCTCCTGTGTAATTGCTTATTTGCCCTTAGGCAGTTCATTTGATTCCCATTATCATAAAAATGTACCTCTTCATGCAGCCATAACATGTTGGTTCAAGTATTCTTCAAATCACTCTGATTTTCTCTCCTCTAATCAGAGCATTTAAGTTTACCATATTTATGGAGGGTCAGGCATTATGGGCTTCCAGAGATTAACAGGAATTCTGGAGGCTGGGACAGTTATTCCTGTGCTTTATCACAGTCTCAGCTCTCAGCGGGGTGAACATTTGTGCAGCTGAGCCAGAAATCTCCACGCATCAACACTGGCCACTGCTGCCCAACCAAATCCCATTAGCTCCACACATCAGCAAAGAGCAAGTAAGGCGCACGGCTAATGGTTTTAAAGGACACTGTAAGAGCTGGTTATCATCACCAGCCTCTAAAGAAAACGAGCAAGGAAAATCTAAGCAGCGGAAGCCATAGCTCTAACCAAGAAATGAAGATGCAAATTTGGTCAGTGATGGCACCAGCACTGATTTCTGGCACTGTCTGTGCCAGAAGGTGCTAGCACTGCTGCAGGCAGAAGGGTTGTCACTGCTGCCACCGTATGCTCAGCCCGTACCACAGGCAGATGAAGCTCCTTCTGCTGCAGTCTGACACCTCCATTCAACAAGGTGCTCCTTTTGTGACACTCTCCCTTGGTGTCTTAGTGTCAATCTCAGCATGGCATTGCAGGGGGAACTCATAGTTGGCTACATCTTCAAAATACCCATATAAACTAGAGGCATAGGCAATGCAGAACCAAATGTGCACTTAACCCAATCCAGTAAAGAACTATTACTATGGTTTTAGAAAATTTCATTCGTGTTTAAAATATCCCCTGCTCTAAAGAATAATAGTAAGCCCATAATAAAGTATCTCCTGCTCTAACACCAGGTAATAGTAATAAAGTCAGTGAAACAAATAGCAAACAGTTTCTAGAAAGCATTTTCTGCAAGCAGAGCAGTCCAGAGCAGACAGTTCTGCCCTCAAAGATGTGAAGCACAATCAAACGAAGCGCAAGACCAAACTCCTGCAAGTTCTCCTTTGCCTACAGAGAAGTCCTGCTGCTACAGAGCTACGTGGAAGCAGCTCGACTGGCCTCTCCACCTGGCCATCCCCACAACCTTCAGGGGAGTTAGAGGCAGTGGGTGGTATCACAAGTAAATCAGGGGGACATGAGAAAAATGACAGGATGTAACAAAGTAAATTTCTGCTATTTTTATTGTAAAAGTTACTCATTAACTTATGAAAATTGCCTAACAATTATAGACGTTATTTCAGACGCAACTCTGGTTTTAAAAGCTTCTCTGCCTGGCAAGAAATTAGTGGTGCAAATGAGAATCCAACCCACCACTTTCAGTGTACCCTAGGCTAGACGCAAAATCCACTCACTGTCTTTGCATCAGCCCCAGATGCAGAGACTTGCTGATACCTGCAGCAAGGAGAGATTCACTGATAGCAGAAGCAGGACTAGAGTTATAGTGTCAAGCCATCAGGTACATGGATAAAAAGACAGAAACGCCCCATAGGTATTACCAATCTGATAGGAAATTAAAAGAGCTAATATCAAGGTTATTAAAAGGTGTTTCCTGATCCAAATCCTTGTCTCGTGTTTGATACCACTTTGAGGGCTGGACTCTCTTGGAATCATCACCAAAAGGCCTCTGGGGAGTTCTCATAAGAGAATACTCTTTCATTTGGTGATAGCTTCTGATTAGGACAATGATGCTGTTTCAGCGGCTTGTGACACTCACATTTCTAATCCAGGAGGTTTAATATGTGCTGTAGAGGCAGAGTTCTTTATGGAGAGGTTTGTATGCAGTGAAAGCTCCCTGGAAACCTCTCCATGACTAGACAGGACTATACACAAAAGAAATGTCCACAAGCTGCTGACTCTGCTGTGAGGAGATCCCACAGCAGATCCCTGGGGAGCAAGTCTAGAGTTTCCTTCACAGCACAGGTACTTACTTGCACAGGGCTAGTTCTTTAGCCAGGCACTGCTTTGAAAACTGAAAAACAAAGCAAAATAAAATGAAAACAAGGTACCTGTACTCTTGATACAGTTATTCCTCTGAGTGAGATATAAATGCTGTTCTTGTCAATCAATGTATTTTCAACCACGGTGTGGTTAACAAAGCTCCCACCAGCTGCAGAAATAACAAGACCATACGTACATGTCATGGACAAGGTATGCTGCTGCTTGGTGGGACACTTTACAGTGGAAAATATTACATGCAGATGAAGCCTTCTAGCCCGTTAGCACACAGTCCAACACTGTTTTGTGTACAAGAATAAGAAACACAATTCCATATGTTTTTCATGCAGAATTGATTGCTTTCGTTTTTCCTGCCTGCTTGGTCTGGTAACACTTCTTCCAGGAAATTCTAGCATGCTTTTTCTGTACCATCCTCACATCACTTCACCATGCCTGCACTCTTATGTGTCTTTTCTGCAGTGCTGTACTGTTTATCTGATTTCATGGATTTTCCATCTTTCACTTCTCTGTGTCAGTTTCAGCTTTTTTGAGTAGGAATTTTTTTCATGTTTATCTGTGAATTCTTGTCTTTCCCTCAGCAAACAGTTTGCTTCATGGGAGTACAGCTCCCATCAGTTCATTCCCTTGACAGAGAATACAAGTGGCATTCATTCAGTGTTTGCACCTTCCACCTTTCTACAGAACCGGTCTGAGGTTGCATGGAAGTTAATGATATCTGTCAGCTGCCTCGTTGTTTGTGGCACAGGTGTTGTTCAGTGTCTACCAGTAGTTCTTTTCCTGGAAATTTTCCAGACACAAAGATGACGAAGTATCAGATTAAAACAAGAAAGCATTGAGTCTCTCTTCTAGCAAGAGTTAAGGCTACATACATTAATTCTTCTGGGCAACTTACTAAAGCAGTTGTTATTCAAGCCTTTACCATGACCTGGGAGCCATGACCTGAGCCATACTACAGATGCCAAACAGTAACAGCTCCACGGGCAGTCGTCAAGAGACCCGAAAAATCACGTTAACTGGAAATATTAACTTATTTTAGAATCAAGCAGTAGAACGGTCTCAAGTAACCCTCACTAGTTCATGTGACAGGACTGCAATGTTTCCCATGCCATGAAACAGCTAAAGGAAAACTAAAACTGGAAAGGTAGAAGCCACTACAGGTGCAGGAAGAAGGGAGTCTGAAGTTCAGAGTACCAGCCCAGCGTTCTCCTGTAGCCCCTGTTTCTTGAGTAAAGTCTTCAAGAGCAAATTAACACATTTATGGAATGAAAACAAAGCTCTATTAGTGAGGAAATTAAACTGAACCAATGCAGTTACAGCTAAAGAACTGATTCTGCACTAGATCATCTGTGGGGATCTATGGCCAAGGCACCAGTCTCGTGCTGTTTATCTTTGACCTCTTCCAATTTGCAGTCGTTATTTACTACATGTTCCAAGCATTAGCCATGGTTGGACTGACACTGGGGCTGGAGCCTACTAAAGTAATAGCTAAGAATTCAGCCTCAGCCACAGACCAGCACCCAGAGTCTTCAAACATACTTCTTAATGGAGAACACAGCTGTTACCAGAGATTCATCTTAGTGCCCTTAGTGCCCTTAGTCATTTCACTGCAGTGATATGGTTGAGGACTGGAGAGCTTCGTGGAGCACCTGGAGTGTGAACAAGCAACGCACTTGTAGAAAGGAAGGAGACTATTTGTAACCGTATCAGTGCTGCTGATGGAAGAGCAATTTTACTCTTCCCCTACTTCCCATCTGGGACACGTCTATATTAGGCAAATATTAGAAATAAGAATATTAGAAAACAGCACATCTCTTAAAAAGATCACAAATTATTTACTCGAGCCTCTATTCACCCTTTATAATACTAGCCTGTGTACATGAGAGCAGAGTTGCACTTACAAGGTTATCCTGATGCTGCAATAACAATAAAAGTGAGACTACGTGTGCTGCAGCACAGCCTGTGCAAGTTCCCTGCGGAAATCAGGCCACTGCACTTTTCAGGACTATTATTCATTCCAGGTAGGGTAGAGCTTCCCATACAGTGAACTCTGCTGTAGCTGCAGTGCATACAGAGCCACTCTTTCCAAGTGAAACACCCCACCAGCCTCATTTCTCCATGTCACCGCTCCCCACAGGCACACAGAGTATCCACCTTTTGCAAAAAGAGAGTAATCGGCAAAGCCAGGTCAGTTTGGAATGTCCTTCAACAACCTGCAGCCAATGTCACACTTAGCAAGTTTGAGTAGAGTGAGTAGCAAGGAGAACCTAACAGGGATGTCACTGCAAGCACCACCAACCCTGTTCTTCGAGGTAAGCAGTCACAGGCAAAGTGGATTCCAGCACAGAAGGGAAAAAAATCAACCCTGTGATTTGCTAAGTACCAATTAATTATTCTCCTTGAGACGCACCTAACCCAGAACTTCCAGGGAACTGAGGGTAAAAAAATGGAATAATAAAGACTAAAAATGGAATTCTATTTCCCCATCTATAAAAAATGTAATTTTGGCTCCCAAAAAGAACTGCAATAATTGAATTATAATTTTCAGTCCTTTCCCCATTCATGACACAAAAAAAAAGGGAAATCTAAGAAATACTGACAGGGAAATTAAAAAAAAAATTGTTAAGACATGTCTCTAGAGAGGAAATCTGGATATGGATGGTCTAAGTAATGAAGAAAGTCAGAGATGCACAATAGTATACACTTAAATTAACTCCTAAATGCCAGGCTTCATGAGCCTCCTCTGACTTAGCAGCAGTCTGTTCGAAATAGGTGAAGATCTGGAAATCCAAGTTCTGGAAAGTGGCCACGTTTGGATGAACTGTTTTATTTTATTTTTGCCAAACACTGCTATTACTTAAATGTTTTGGATATCTTTGGGAGACTAACTTTGGGAGACTAATGCACAAAGGAAAAAACCAAAGGACTGCTACAAATAACAGTTTAGAAATAATTCTAGAGCCAAATCTTCACTATGTGTATGTATTTGGGTGCACAGTCGCCTGTCCACTAACACCGTGCTATGGACTTGCCAGTTCGCTGTCAATAAGCACTACAACTGCCTTTGTTATTATTTATGCTCCCTTCCCCTGCGCCAGACTTGCCTTTACGAAATACCTGGACTAAAATCCTTCTGTAAGGAGTCTATGAGGAGGAAAGATGAAAATAGTAGAGAATGCAGCCCCAAACGGTGCAGTTCAGGCAAGGAATGGAAACACTTCAGAGGATTCACTGGGAAGAAGTCACTGTGAGAGGACCACTGTGTCCCAGCCCTGTGTCCTAACCCGACGTTGTTTGTGCAGGACTGGCACTAGTAACCAGACTGAAGCCAGCTTGATTGTATACAATTTAGCAGTAAGTCAGGGCAGGACACCAAGGTTTCTTCTCAATCATTAAGGGCTAAGTATTAGCTTGATGGCCAGCCACATACTCTCTTCGGCTGTTTACAAAGCTATGTCTTTCCTACAGAGTAAGATACAGACAAAAAGAACAGATCCAAGAAAATTCCAAAGTGCTCCCAGAAGATACGGAATGAGATCTGTTTTTCTCAGGCTGTCAGCTATATAACAAGCCATGCTGGAAGCACCACTCCACTGTCATTCCCCCTGCCCTTTGTGTCCTTGCTGTTTAATCACCGCGCTTCAAACTACATGCACAAAAGCTCAAGTGAGTCACTAACATCCAGAAAAACAAGATTAAGGCTGTCATTTCCCATCTGCCCCACGCACCGAGAACCAGTTGGACAGCTCCAGGACAGTGAGACCATAGAAAAAGAAACCAAGTTCCTTTTCACCATCTTATCCATTTACCATATTTCCTTCCACGTAAATTAATTTTAATAGTATTTACTCATTTTCTTCCCTCACATAAGGTGTATGCTATTTTTTAGGAAAATCTCATTAGGATCCCAAGAATCTTTTCTAAGAACAGAGGCCAACTGTTAAAGTTAGATTTTAAATGCTTCTACCACTAAACTGTATGATATGAAACAAAGGCCTTCATATATGTAACCCAACACATACAGAATTGGTTACAGATAACTCCATTTCAAACAGGGAAAGCTGACTCAGGCTTGCAAACTGACCAAGGTTATATGTGCATCTAGAAAAACAGCTGTGTCATCTAATATTCTCGTTAAATTAACTAACCACCAATTATATAATTGGGCCTTCTCCTGAAGTAAACAAGTCCATTTTCAATAGTCTCCTATGAAGAACCTTTTTAGTCCTAAAGCTGCTAATTTGTTTGAAAACCTTAAATATCTCCACTCAGATGATGTCTCCATAAGTAACTCAAACCCCATATTTTCTCGTGAAGACATCACAGCAGCAGTAAAGCTGCCTGTATTATCCATTTCTACACCCTACTCATTTTTTCAGTCAGTAACCACAGCATAGCCTCTTATATGGCCTCTTATTTTCCTGCTAGAAGCTCAAACCACACAGAAAACTGAGTCTGCTCTGGTTTTATTCCATTCAAGCCTCATCTCCAGTAACAGTACCTGCACATTTGGTTCTAGAGACCCCAGATTTCATAGGTAATACCCACTTGGCCAATCAATAGGAAAATCAGGGCTTAAAAACAATCATCTCATTTCCTCCACAATCTCTTCTGTATTGCATCAGGCTACATGGCACATCTCATCTTTGATGGCAGTTCTTGCTGGAGCCCATTACTCCCTCCATTTCCTGCAAGCCAATGAAAGGAAGAATATCCCGACATCAGGATATTTGATAAGGTTTCAGCATGTATAGAATTTCATAGAAGGCTCACTGATATTCAGCACCACTTCAGTAAAATCTGTTTCCTTAGGGAGTCCTAAATATAAATGAAAGTGTAATTTTCATATAAATACTACCTTTACTAAACCATAAAATCCACAGCAAGTTTGAATATCAGATTTCTTTTTACAAGGAGAGAGATCTGTAGAAGTCTGATCGGTCCAAACTTTCAAACACGAACACTCATGATAGGTTTTCAAATCTACACCAAAAGGCTGATGCCTCAGCTGTCATTTCGAAGATTACCTGTAAGTCCCTTTCTTCAAACAGGGGCCTGTACTTCCAGAATCCTTCTCTACTATTTTGTGAACCCATAAGTATCAACTATTTTCCTTGTGCTCCAAGGGTTCTCAGTGTTCTCTGCAAGAACCGAAGCATCTTTCCTACTGAATAAAGGAAGTGAACTCAAGACATTTAGCTTTTGCAATCATTATAGTCCACATCGCCAAATACCTCCTATGTCTTTCCAACAGGATAGGGTCACCTGCCTTGTTAAAAGCAAACAGAAATGATGTCGTTATGTGAAAAACACCACATTTTTAAGACTGTTCATAAGCAAGCAACTCACTTTCAACTAGTTTCTGAAACTAGCTTATATTGACACAAGCCTGTTTTACTGCCGAATTTTCCAAAGAGCAAATAGAAGTGTTCAGTAGGAGCATGTTAGAAGCATGGTATTCTCTCAGACCTCTAGGAACCAGTTTTGCTCTTCTGTCTTTTCAAAGGCAAGTATGGATGGGGTGTTGGCTGGTATTTGTATTTTTGCTATAAGAACACAGAGAAGGGTATATATTTATGCATCTGCAGCATGAAATTCCAGAGGTCAGCAGAGTATTTCACAGGTATTAAACTGCCAGAGATAACTGCATGCCGGTTAAAGCTCACTCAAAAGAAGAGACTGCATATTAGTCACCTTTAATTGGTAAATGCTAGGATAGGACATAAGCTGGCAAACAGGCTGCTGTTAGCAAGCTGCTATCAAGCTTTCCTCTTAACCTTATTTGGAATTAAGCAAATAGCTCTATTTTTCATTTTTTTATTATGTTCTAAACTGGGCTTCTCATAAACCTCCCTCCAAAGCCTCCTCCCAGAATGACACACAACCACAGATAACAGCTCCCGGACTTGCTCCTCCCTACACAGTGCAATTCCTCAGTTTTAGGTAGAGAGGGAACGTTTGTAACCAAGTGATTTGTGATCGACCTCCTGCATGTGCAAGCCTGGAAAGCAAGGGAGAATGGCAAAATGACTGGTCAAATGCCTCTACTGTCCCACACGTACAGCCATTTTCATCACAAGTTTATATGCAGAAAAGTTCATTTATTTCAAGTAAGAATCATACAAAGATCTTCTTCTAAGTCACTTTTCCAGCTAGGAAGCTTGTTTCCAGTTTATATCCAACACTTTTGACAGCAGATAGACAAAAGAAGGAAGAGGGAGACGGAAAGATCTGCGTATGGAAACTGAAGTACTTTATGACTTTGGGAAGAATATAGGTGTAGTAATAGGGAAGTAGCAAGATAGGTGACACCAGACAATGCTTTTAAGTAGAACATTTAAGTAAGAAGATAAGAGCAGAGACTGCCTGGATTGTAGGTATCCCACCTCCCTTCCTTCCTCCCACCTAAATTCCCCCATTTTGAGGCCCTAACCACTGAAAAGACATGTTGTCAGTTAATCTTTTCCCTGGTCCTAGATAATCTTTATGGAGAGTAGAACAGATTGAGTGTGATGGCCCAAGAAGGCCTGCAATACAGTTGACATGTTCAGCTAACAAGTGAACAGTCTGAACTACCGCAGAACAGTTCAGTGCATCATTAAGCTAGAAGGGCAGGAGTATGCTTCCAGAGAGAAACATCGTTTTGTGTTTGGTGGAAAGAAATGGAAGGCAAGTGTCCTACATCCTCAGCGAGGATTTCTATCTACTGAGCTATTGTCTAAAGGAATGAAATAGCATCCTGGTCTTTCCTTGTATGCAAAGTCCAAACCCATAAAAATAAAAGCACTTCACGTGGGAAGACTGCTCAGTTTATGAAAACCACTCACTATATGCTGAGGCACTTCTGGAGAACTTAGTGAGCTCCCCCAGCTGGACAGATCTGAGGATCTGCATCTTTGACTTCAGTACTTTTTACCACCTAAAACTTCTCTGAATATAGCGTTTGATTTCTCCTCTCCCATTTCCCCTGCTTTTCCTTAAGAATAATTGCTCCTCCTTGAATTGGTATGTTGAAACAGCAAACACACAGACAACATGGCACTCAAATCCTATGACGCTGGTGCACACAAGTTACACAGAAGGGTGTGAGGGCTCAGAGAGCATTATTAACCTTAACAAAACATGTCTACATAATAAACTCAGCAAATTAATGAAATAAGCTAGTAACACTGCCACCAAACATAGCTCCAAGAATTAATGAAATAAGCTAGTAACACTGCCACCAAACATAGCTCCAAGTACGAAGTCTGAGTCACTAGACTAGCCCAGATCAATTCTATGTAACTTGTAAAAAAGGATTCACTTTTGGAAACTAATAGTTTGACACAATCTAACACTACTTACCTCCAAACCGCTCACAATTATGCAAAAAAAAAATACACAGCTGCTTGGAGCTTTTGAGTCATAGTTATTGTACATATGTGGGATATAATCCTAAGAAGGGCTGAGCACTTTTAGGTTGCCTTGTCTTCAGGTGATTCATTAAATTGCATTGTTAAATCATTTAGGATATTTAACATACTGTCACATAATTAAACATCCATTGTAATTCAATACCATAACACGTATGAGAACTGAATAAATTTAGAATTGTATACATAGTATTGTCTGACCTTGACAGAATGATTTCTCTATACAACTAGCTTTGTATTAGGAATTGTTCCTGAAATTTCCTTAAGGACACCTACCTGTAAGAACCAGAAGCTGGAACTTACTATAGACCATGTGGGAATGGAAGGGTTTTTTTTCTGCACATTTTCTTGCAATGCTCAAAATTACCAGTAAAAGAAATCTTATATTGTTTTAAACAGTCAGAAACTGGATGATGAGTTCCAGCCCCTGCAGATACACTTTGACCATATGGTGAAAGAAAACATGATCCCAACTCAAACACAAGAGCAGTGAGGCTCTGCACCTGGATGTAGAGCTGTCGTTCCTTCAAAGTAATTGCATCTGTTTCACCGTCAGTCCTTGCAGCACTTTCTTGGCACTCCTGTGCAGAGATATAGGAAGGGAGAAGAAAACAGTCAACCGGCAGTCAGTGTAGGGAACGAGAGGCCACCAGTACTATAGCTTTTCAGTTCATCAGACCATGGAAAAATCTGTATTAAGTGAAAATTATGCATCTAAAGTAGGGTAAAAGGAACATCACTGCAAAACCAAGCTCTGTAACATTAAGAATCAACATTAAGAATGCCTGTGTGACCATAAAGCAGCTCCCTTTAGGATTATAATACAGTCTTTAATTATACAACATAAAGGATTTTTCCACAAGCCCCACACTTCATTCAACATAGGAAGGGAAAATATTCACTTAATACTCAGGCATTCATCAGCTTTATTATTTGTGCATTTGTGTTCCCATACCCCCACCTCCTTGTAATATGGAGATGTCTCAGTTTTTGTTTATGCAACATAATTGTTTACAACATTCAACATAAAAGCTTCAAAATAACTTTTTAACTTACAAGCATCAACAAACTGCAACTTCCCTAAAGCCCCATTTATTTCCCCAGGAATCACTTGTTTTGGTATGAGAGAGACCCCTGCTGAATGCAGCCTCAGCTAGAGCTGGGGGAGCAAAACTCTCCTGAGAAATTAAATGATATACATAAAAGGGAGAGAAAGAAAAAGAAACTATGAAAGAGATAAAAGGCAAAAAGCAACGCATATAATTAGACCAAGCTTAGTCATTCTGGGATACCCGGGGTTGCTATTTCTCTGTTTCACGAACACTGAAACTTTTCCCTCTGACTTCAGTGATCGTCTGAAACTTGTACCATGAAAACGCTTGTGTCGCCGCAGGCAGTGTGTGATGGGCAGGCACCTCTGGCACCCCGGTCTGGGAGCCCATGTCCTAACGCTTACCCCCCCGCCTTTAGCATGAGGAAAGGCAGAAGGACTTGGAACACCCAGTTTTAATTCATGCCCTATATTCTTTGTATAGGACTACACCAGGGAGCAACTGTCATGTCTTTTTTGCTGGGTATTCTGTAGGGTCTTTCTCTCCAGGCTCATTCTGTGCACACACAGCAGCGGCCCCATCCCTTGGCAAAGGGAGCAGACGCAGCACCGAGCTCTGCTGCGGGCATCCTCCCTGCCTCACACTGCAGAAATGTGCCCAAACTCCCTGAACGGAGCCCTGGGATAAACCCACTGCAAATACATCTTTCTGACGCGTTATGGGATTTTTAGAGCTTAGTCTTCAGTTAATTCCGAAACACAAATAACTAATTATACTGTGTCTGGGTCAGATGAAGGGTGAGGCAGGATCCTGAGGAGAACAGGGAGGGAACACTGCCCTTGCTTTAATTATGGGAAGCATTCCCTAAGCTTAATGCCATAGGAGATGGCGTCTGCTTAAGGAGGAAATTACTAGCAGGGTAATTAGCATCAAATTAGCCAATGTGTCATGCAGAGCAAGGCAAGGCTCCCCCTTTCCAGCTGCCCTCTGCCAGGAGACGGTTGTGCCCAAGATTCCCACATGTAACTCCGGCCCTGAGCACAGGCTTGGTCCGTGCCCACACCGCTGCAAAGCACAGGCTCAGTCTTACCCTGAAAGGGGCTCTCTGGCTGTAAGTCTGAGGTCAGAATAGCAGGAAATTATCCCTACTTCCTTCTCTTTGAGTTTGGCTACACGCTGCTTCTGTTTCTACTTCACAGAGACTCATTTTTAGCTCTCCTACAGTGTTTATAGTAGTTACTGTAATAACTCATCTTGCTAGAGGATAAATACCTGGATGATATCCCATCTCAGAAACACATGAACATCATCAGCTAATTTGAAAATATTTTTGTAATTGAGATTCTTAGAGAGAGCGCCCCAAAAACTGCATAAGCAGCTTAGCTCCAGAACCAGGAGCAGCTTCCCAGAAGTCTCCTGGCTTCCACACTTTTTAACTCTCCCGCACATGAGAAATATAAGAAAGCAAATGTCTTCATAGCACTTTGGTAGCAGAAGTCGTTTTAATCCAAACACCCCAACTCAAGTTTGCCTGAAGAACCTGTATCAGAAATATTGACTCACACGGAGGACACGAGAGACAGCAGGAGCCTTTAGGGACACGAGTATAAGACGTGATAGAGATTGCACAGAGCTACATGACAACTGAACACATTGTACTTCATTTTTTTTCCATGCCAAGACCGAATTCTTGGAATTCAGAAGCATAACGATGCAGAATTTGGAAAAAGTAAACGTGTAAGAATTTAAAAAATCTGGGGAGACTTCAGGGCAAAAGGGAGTCAGGAGTGTAGCATGGATGTGGTGGAAAACGCAAAGTTATAACATTTAATTTCTAACAGACTATAGTTACTTTGTTGAAACATAGTTAAGGCATAAGAAAAGTTCAACTGTGTATACACATACAGGTAATATAAGCAAGCAAACACACACTAAACAGAGTAAAAATAAATGAAATACAAATAGAAAAGAGGACAATGAAATAGACCATGTATTAAGGCAGAACAAGTTGGAGGCTACATGAGTAAATGTAATTCACTGCTGGCCAGAGGACTTGGGGAAAGAAGAGACCTTTCACTGCACACATTTCTGGTAAGGCAAGCGCAAAAGAGAAGGCTGAATCATCAATAAAAGGAGGCTGATGAAATTAGCCACTGTAAAACAGCAGAGACACTGAAGGTCTTGTTTCAAAACAAAAATAAACACAGTTATGAAGTGAAAACAGCCTTATAAATAGCTATTTATAAAGAACTGGTATAGAAATTGGGAGAAACCTGCCTCCAGATGAGCAAAATAACCAACTCTGCTTTGAAAAGGCATGGGAAAGTGCCGGAGAGCCCGCACAGCTCCTGCTGTACCGAACACAGCCCGGCCACGAGGTCTGCCATTCATCTCACCCAGAGCAAGGGAGTAAACACAGAGAGACACTCTGTCTAACCACAGGGCTACCAACAAAGCCCATTTATAAAGAAAAGGATTTACTAGAGAAGGATAATGAAGATATTTGCACAATTGCAAAATTACCATATGAAAAGACGAGGCATTTGTGGCATAAGAGTGTCTGTACTAGTATATATATGATTTAATGAAAGCCATCACTGCTAACTAGTGCTAGTCTTGACACATAAATATGTGCAGGAGATAAAAAGACAGGAAAAGGCACAGAACAAATTTTAAGAATGTCTTTGAGACTTCTGCACTTCCACAGAAATACGCTGTATGTTTTCCATCAAACTGTGACTGTAGGATAAGACCCTGGACAATAGATCAGGAAGGGGCTGACGTTTTAATATATCAATTTATCTGACTTGTGAATTTAGTCAAATGGTTAAACCCTTGTGATGATCCTAGAGACTGAGCCTATCCTCCACTGTTGCCTTGGGAAATAGCTACCCTTTTAAAAGTATGCATTTATTTTCTCCACATTCTTCCTTTTCATAAATATCTTGGGCCTCCTTTTCCCTTCTGATTTCTGGACTATGCTGGAAATGCATCTATTTATCTAGCCAAGATCTATTTTCCTCCTAGTCTTCTCATTAGACTCCATATCAGCACGTGCTATTGACAAGAGTTTTAGAAGATTTTGTTGTATTCATCCCATTAAACTTACGAAACTCCTCGTGAAAGAAGAATCATTTCACATACATGGCAATTCAGGAAACTGTTAATACATTTCCCACTGTTTTTATTTGGTGAGACAAATCCTACCCACTGGCAGTTTCCAATATGCTGTTTAATTGCTGGAACAGAGAAATACTATATAGCAGTTTAAAATCAGCAGTGTTTCATCCAGTATGAACTGTACAAGGCCAAAGATTAAATTACTTGAAACCAAAGGTCAACCATTCTGTAAAAGCTCTTCTTTAATTGGCCTATAGAGTCTTAAAACCAAAAATGCACTGACCTACTTAATATTGCAGCTTGCCAGTCTGGGGTGAGCAAGTGTTGTTATTACTAGGAGGTGACAACACCACAGCAGCCCATCCTGAAGGGGCATGCCTGTCCCACGGGATTTCCAAGTTAGGACACTTGGCAATGGAAGTACGGTAGGTCCCCAAACAGTGTCCTGAGTACAGCAGAAGAGGAGCTAAATGGTACCATGAAGGAAAAAGGGGAGAAGCAGGGTTTAAAACAGCCAAGACTTCCCAGAAAATGAGACTTCCTCAAGAGGCCTCTTATTTGCAGAATGCTTGGAAAAACAGTGACAGTCGCAATGCAGTCGTGCCCTCGTGTGGAGCAGCAATAACTCATTAGACCAAGTTTGGGGAAAATAAGAGAAGATTTGAGGCGTGCAGACAGGTACCTGATCCTTTTCTTTTCAGATAGGGTAGGGTTTTTCCTGTTTGTTTTAACCTTTGAGTTGAAAAAGGACTAAATTTGGAAGAATTATTCAGTGTTACAGAATGTCATAACAAAAGTTTTTTGAAGGAAGGAAGTTTTGAAGAAGGAAGTGAGGACACTCACATCACATGCAGCTTTCCCACAGATAATGGGGGTAACGTGATGGTAACACTACGCTGCCAAAAGACTGGGATTTGCCCTGGAAATAGAGGTGCCCACCTGCAAGCAAGAAAACCATCTGGGTGCTGAGGTTTCTGCCATCGACAAAACAGAGAAATGCTGTGTGTTTGTGACTGAAATGCATGAGGTCCAGTCCATGCCCACAGAACTGCTTGAGCCAAGTATTCGAAGAGCTGCATTTCACTCGCCCAATGAAAGGAGCAATGATTCCGTCCTTCTGGCACTCACATTTAACCGATGAAGAAAATATTCCTGCTATTTTTTGCTGTGGAAAAACTGGCACTACCAACTCCTGTTTATTGAGATGCTCCCTCCAGGTATAGCTTGTAAGAGAAAAAGCAGCTCTTTCCCTTACTGCTACTAAGGTTTCCATGCTACAGATGTGTAAATTCATACATTAGCTTTACAGATAACAAAGTGACCTTACTCCTTTCATGGGATCCATCGTAGCTGTGTACTCAAACTCACCCCAGCTTTCGCATGAGGATCCACCAGCACAGAACAGACTTGCTGTTTGCTAAACATAATTCCCACAAGGAACACTGGCCTTCTTAAAGGCGAGTGAGCAAGAAATCTTTTGGTCAAGCTCTTCTAGTTGCAGAGCAACTCGGGGGCAGGGCCAAGCAAGCTGCCAAGTATGACAAAAGTTGTTTTCCAAGGTGCTGGAAGCCTCTCAGAACCTCATGTTTCCAAGGGAATGCCCTGGCACTGGGAATCATTAGCAGACACTATGTTATTTCAATTACAAATCAGGCGCTAGGTACTGCCCAAGCAGAGCACTGGTAAAGCGGCAAAACAACCATTTATACAAAGTGCTCAGAGCTCTTCGCAGATGAGGAATAAATTATGAGGTTGAATAACACTGGGTGTCTGGACAGACGTGGAATGGGACAGCTGGAGATTAGCAGCATCCTGAGTAAATGTCACTAAGTGACATTTACTAAGTGTCACTGAGCGTGGGGTCTTCCAAGATCTTGGAAAGACAGACATCTGGAAGAACTCTTAAGGCACAGCAGAACTGACCTCAGGAAGGTTCAGAACTTCTGCTTCTGCACTGACCTGCTCCAAACAACAGTGCAAGACCATGAGGAGCACAGGCCTCTCCCAGGTATTTTCAGCAAGAGATGTTTCCTCTGCTTCTATTTTCACTAAATCAAAATCTGCATTAGCCGGAGAGCATTTTTGACTTTTCTCACCCAGGAAATGAGAAAAATTATTTTTCAGTTAAAAAGCAGGAATTGTTTCTAAAAACTCTGGAATTGTCAGCTCTATTTTTATATCAAAGCATCTAATTTAGAAATAAGATTTTTTTTCTGAGCTTATTTAACATGAAACAGCTCCTTAATTGCAGAGCAATGGCCAATGATAGAAAAATGAAGTATGAAATTTTTAAAAAAGATACTGGTTACTAGTATCTAGACACTAGATACAAGACTTCCCTGCAAACACTTGCTCCTCTCAGACACCACCTCTTCCCATCTATGAAGCACAAATAACCACAGGACACACTTGGCAATTTGGACCATCTCTGAGCAGGGACATTTAGCAGCCAACACGTGCAAACGCACTGACTCACGTTTTTACAATGCAACAATTGCCCTGTGCTACTGTAATTTGCTACCCCTCGTCACAGGGGTTGGCAATGATCCTTGACTGGGCCTGCTGGGCCTCGGCTGCGCTCTGCGGCTCGTCCACGCCACGACCCAGGGCATTGCGGCCTGAGAGCGCAGCCAGGGAGTGGGAGCCCAAGCTGCAGAGATCCCAGGACTCTTTGAGTTTCTGAAGCAATGAGCAAAGGTAAATCTACAAGCAAATTCCTATCTTTGGATTGCTTAAATGATGTAACCTCTTCACAAGTTTTGAATTTTAAGGGTGGAGGGAGGCAGGCCAGAAATAGCAGAGGAGGCTAAAACTTTGTACAGTTTTACAGCTTCACACTACAGTTAATCTCCCCCTTGTATATAACTACTGGCTTGTGAGTTTCCATCAGTGAGATTTATTCCTGAGACAAAAGACCCCTGGTTTTACATCGCAGATTGGTGATGGCTTTCAGCATTGTTTCTTCATGATTTGCCTTGTACTGAAATTACCCTTCATGAAGAATGTATTTCTATCACATTACTTTGATAAAAGATTTTAGAAACTTATCTATTTTTATCAGTATAGTAATGGTTATCAGTAAAGAATTCAATGCTGTACTTGTCTGCCACATCTTCTGCGTGACCAAATGTGGCACGAGGCACTTCAGATTTGGTCCTTTACATGAACTGAAGCTGACACATAACAGCTTTGCATTAGATCAGCCCTTATGTCTGTATTATATGGAAATGTATCAAGTAAGATGTCTTTAGTCCTTGATACAACACTTTTTAAGTCTCCATGGATGACTTTGTAATGTGTCAGCGTGTGGTAAGCAAATGAAGCCTCCAGATCACAAACTCAACAAAGATACTGAGAAAGCAGATTTCTCAGCACACTTTTTTGCCGCACTGGAGGATTTGACTTCAGGCCTGGAGAGCACAAAGAGCCCTGACTTGAGATCGGAGCAATAAAATTAAGTTCACCACTCAGGGCATCTCCACAATAAGGCCTTCATTAACCGGCACTTCCTGTCAGAGCGTAAAAGGGGACACAGGTTTACCAAACAGCTAATCCTGATAATGAAAGCTTTCCAACAAAACCCTCTTTCCAGGGAGTTGGGCCATTTTCACTGTAGCAAGAAGTGAATAGACAAAGTGCTTCAGGGAACTGCCAAAGAGCAGCTCATACACTGGAAACAAAGACCTGCAGTCTCTGCAGAGCTGAAGAAAAAGTACACTAGTGTTTTCAGTTGTTTTTTCTCATCTTAGTTACTTTCATCTTCTTTTTCTTTCATATGTTTTTCATGAGCAGCCTTCAAATCTATAAATGTGTGCATACACATTTTCCTCTCAATTAAACCAGTTTCTGCACTGCCTCACACCATCCTCCATGTGAGCGAGAGGTTTCCTCTCTTTGCTGAGGGCTTGTTCTGGACGTGTGCCACTTCTCTTACTAGGGATCCCTAAGCAACTGCAACACCACTAACTGCTATCCATTCATTTCCTCAGAGTTGTACTTTGCTTTTAACAGAGCGACAATTGGACCTTTTCCTTTTAGGGTCGATTTTAAGAAAGCTTTGTTTAATATCAGATGCAATTAAGCACTTAAGATCCAACATAACTATTTTTCCCTTGAGACTTTAGGGACAATGCATATTCTTCAGATTTGGTTATAAAAGGATGGGATTTGAACATCAAAACAGAAAAAATAAAGGCTTTGTAAACATCTTTTTGATAGAAGGGCAAATTAAAGGCTTTGTAAACATCTTTTTGATAGAAGGGCAAATTAATCTTATAATGTCTAACCCAGTGACCAACTCAACCAGGGCGGAGAGGTCCCTGTACAAGCACATGACGTAGGTGCAACCCTCAGACCCTGTCGCCCTTCCCTCCAGCCAGTGAACAAAGCACAAAGAGAGCCCAGCAAAGAGAACCCTCCTTGTCAAACAGTTCTGGTCATGCTGCTCTTCTCCTGTATCACCATTTGTTTCCTCAGAAGGAGTATGAAGGTACTCTGGCCTCAGCTGGCCCTCAGGCTTGGGTGGATAATGGGGTTGAGAATGAGAACTCGAAGATACCAAGTACTGCCCAAGTACTCCCCCTAAAAGATGACATTTCATGGCTTAGGTTCAAGTCTGAGGGTAATTATGCTACTGCTCATGCTGCTTTATAGACAGACAACTCCATTTCCTCTGGTAGTCCACAAGGACTTTAACTCTGACCCTCATTCAGGTCTGTTATATAATCCCACAGAATTAGGCAGCGCACAAATGCAACCTGGACGCGCTGGGGCTGTGCTCCGCTGTGCGCCAGCTCCCTGCACGCAGCCGCCAGAGGGCAAGCGGGACCCGCTTTGGCACCACGCAGGAATCCCACTCCCTAGGGCTGCCTCACGCTGCCGGCTTTTTCCACCTGCACCTGAACAGGGTGCTTTGGGATGGGGCTGGGAGGGTGCAGTAACAAACCAATGCTGGCTAAAGAGGACAGAAAGAAGAAACAAGTATTAAGAGTCACTCCCAGTCGGAATGGCTCTACCTCAACACATACAGTCTGTTCCCCTTCTAAAAACATTCCTGGGAGGCAAAATGAGTTTCATACCTTGCGCTTTTTACTACTTCTGAACTAAGTCACCAGGTGTTGCAGTGAAGAAGTAACTGAGCTCTGCCCGAAACTTCAAGATCCACCATCTCCAGCCAGTGCACAACTGGTTTCTGTGATGCTCTGTGAGGTTCGCCCAGTAATGACCACCGAGGAAGCACCAGCCTGTGGGAACGCCATTCATGTGACATATTGTACCCATCACCCTGCTGAGCGTTTCCTCGCAGGCCCTGTGCAGGTAGAGGCTATCAGCTTTCAGTTTGCTGCTTTATCCCCACAGTGAGGAGGGTGGCACTGCCATCTCTCAACAGGGAAAGGCCAGCAGTGCACTCCAAATGTGCCCTCCATCCTGTGGCTTTGGAAGGGCTACACTACCACATGGAAAGAATAAATATACATAGGGTCTAAAAATATGAGTGTGTTCAGCAGACACTGGCTTATTTTAGCAGAACTTCTTCCTCATTGCTGCAGAATGGTGACGTGTTGTCCTAATCATACCTCTATAAAACAAAACAGGTCCACGGTCACTGCATTATTTACTGTTCTTCAGAGTATCTTCTTTTGATGGGTGTTGATGATTAAGGCTGGTTTTCAGATATATCTCATGCTGTGCATTGCACCAGAAGTGTTTATTGGACTGTAAATATGTGTTTGGAAAGCAAGGAGATGCCCTGCTCTCCTTACAGTACAGACACTGTGAAAAACTGCACAGATGAACAAACAAACATGATTTGAAATGTATGCTTTACCGCTTCATTTTATGTGTATCCAGAGCAGCTTTTCCTTATTAGAATTTGAAATAACACATATGGTTTCAAGCCCACCCTATGCAGAATCTCTCAAGAAACATTCTTACAAGGAAATAACAGTGACAATGAAAATTGAAGTGCTCCATGTATTTACCTTTAAAAGCTATACATCCTGCAGAATAGAAATCCTAATTATCCTCATCTCTGAAACTGCACTGAAAGTCCCTGCTGGGAACTGGAAGTGAGCACGAAATTATCCAGGAGTTTCACCTATCCAAGTAATTTCAAATATTGCATTCCTCGCGGATTCCACTTCTCAGGCCGCAACAATGTGCTAATTTTAGTTTTATGTTAAAGGGAGCCTGAAGCTGATAATCCTGAGTCACTGGGACAACAGGCTCCATGTAATGCAGACAGATTCCTGAGCAGCCTCTGAATTGCAAGGGGCCTCTACCTAGGCCAAAGCTGGTGAACAGCAGCAGCTGACCTGGCATCGCTGCCATCAAAGGCTGCGTGGCCTCCCATACCTTGCTGCTGCCGAACATATGTATATTTTAGTCATCCCCTGAAACTAGTGGTTGTCCAGTGCCGACAGCTGTCTCCAATGTGAACAGACTTGCTGCTTTAGGATCACACCAAAGAGAAAACTAAGCAGTCTAAAAGGTAAGTAGGTTCTTAGCTACAAATGGGCACACGGTTCCTTTTAAGGATCTGCACAGCCCAAAATATAGGCTTTTACTTCATATCTAGGTTCCTTTACAAAAACTTACTTTATCTTTCCAAACTTCATTCTGCGGTCATGAAATCCCAGGCACATTTCATTTGTAGCACTGCAAAAATGGGACTCGTGCTCGACCCTGCCAACTACAGAGTCCAGTCCTATCGTTATTTTGGCTGCATAACGATACTGAGATGAAAATTTTTGTAAAAATACTTTACACCTTTAGTCTCTCTCCTTCCATGCTTCCCATCAGGACATGAAGACAAACGCAAGCTTCTCATATTCAGTTGGATATAATACATATGTAAGACATCTTTCTCTCAAGCATCAAATTCTGTTCTTCAACATATATTTTTATTTTTATTCAAATTTCAAGTAGTTATTGATGTCTCCGGAGCCTTTTATTTTTTTTAACATAAATCTTGACAGTAGTTTAATTTGTCCAGTTTTAGAATAAGACATTCCTAGATAGGAATTTAAACCAGAGAAGATTTAGGCTTACCTAGTATTAGTTAAGGTCAAGCTAGCCAAGTGCATTGTAGTATTGTTAGATGGATGATGGCACTTTTGAAACCAAATATAACTTAAAATTCAAAGTTCCTCCTAGTAATGAGATTTCATATTTATTCATCTGCATATTTATGATGTAAATTCCATCAGCAAAATATACCCAGAATCAGTGGAACAAAAGACACCACTGTATGCACTAAACATTAGAAGAGTTCACAGTCAAAACGGAGTGGGTTTGCCTTGTTCTACAGAACTGCAGTACATGTAACACGGTGTTATTCATTTGAGATCTTTTGCTTTCTCCTGTTTTAAATGTCATTCTGCAGCTAGAAGGCGTAATGTGCATAATGAAAATCCAGAGAGAAAAATGTATTTGGTGGTGAAATATTACTTGTCAAATAGCAAGATTTCTTCACAAGCTGTTCCACATCTCTCTGGAGATTTTTCATATAGCATTAGAGCAGCTCACTGCTCTTAAACCCACTGGCTGCCGCTACACCCCCAAGAGTGCTCTACTCCCTAGCAACTTATTACACTTCCCAAGCACAAGTGCTATGAGCAGTAAGGAAAGGGCTTCCAGGAAAGAGATGCTCCTGTCACAGCAGAACGACTTGCTGGCGATCAGGGTGAGCTGCTTGGCTCCAGCATGTTAACTTACCCTATTCCATTTGCTGCAATGGCTAGAGACACACTCAGTTCCTTTTTTTTCTTCAAGGACTCTCACTGCAATAATGTCAATATAAATGGGATAAAAAGAGTTCTACCTAACAGAGGAATAGGCATAGCACGCTCTCTGCTAAGATTTCCTTTGCAACACAATGGTAACAGTATCTAAGACACGTCATTACATCTTCCACCTCCTCCTCTTAAATATATCTCAGGGGTGCTATTGAAAAACATTTGAAAAACAAATTGGATGTAATGGGGATCCCCTCTCTTGAATAGCAACACAGCCTCTTTTCAGATAATAGCCACACATCAATTAATACCAGTGGGCTAACAACTGAAACAGAAAAAGCACTGCCACCCAGTGGGATGACATATGGAGTCTCTCCTTATGCCTGGGAAAGCTCCCCTGCTTTAGGCCGAGGGAACTTTCAAACCTCTAATTACAAAGGGAAAACTGGACACTGAGTTATCACCCAGCAAGTCCCTGCTCAGTCCCCCTGCTCATGGGACTACTCCGCACAGCTGGACAGTCATAACAGTTTCTGCTCTTTGGAGAGGGTATGAGCTTGAGCTGACGGATTTAGGGGAGGTGAAGTATTGTATTCTCTGCCAGCTACTTTTCCCTTGCCCATCTGTCTCTTAGTTGACCGTTCCCCTCCTTAGAGGCCTCAGACTCTGCACTTTTCAGCTATAACCTCTGCTCTAATTGTTAAAGCCAAATTGACAATCAAAGTCTTATATCACTGATATACCTGGCATCTACTCTGTCACTCAGATCTCCAGTTTTTAGATCTGCATGTTTACTTCACAATTCTCCTTTGAAGAAGAAATTGAAGAAGAAATGCAGCCTTAAGAGGCAAATCCTCACTTAAAAACAGATGCCACGTTACAACTTGTGCTCAGGCTCCTGCATAGGGGCAGTGCTCTGGGCAAGTCTTCTCAGTGGCCTCCCCTGTTGCTCCAGAGAGGAGGGACTGACTGTCCCTGGCACCCAGGGATCCTCTGAGCACAGCTAGCAGCACACTGGGGCTTGCACCATGCTCCTATTCCACGCAACCTCCCTGTCCGTTTGCTCCTGAGTGTTCCAGGTTCCTGAGCAGCCTGGAATATGAAGCCATCATTCTCCCCTCTGCGCAAGGAGAAATCAGCTACAGCTGTGTGAAGGATGGAGCGGGGGTTCTTCACTAGCAGGAGGTCAAGTCCACATAGCCCATATGATCTGCTAAGAGCTGAAGTCAAACATGACAGACACTGCAAGGGTCACAACTTAACTATCATTAGAGATGCCCCAGACATTAAATGTACAGTCCTGGTATAAACAAACACTCGGCAGTAGGGAAATTATTTTCTTTCCAAAGTCTGTTTTGGTATCTGAGAAAGAGACTATTCAGATCTTGAAATGAAACCTCATTTCCATTCCAGTACTCTCTCCTCACAAGAGCCTGGTATTGGGGACAGTGGATGGATGGTAAAGGGAAAAGAGTGAAAAATGACCATCCCACAGGGGGAGAAACCTCCCAAGACACCCCTGGCTCTGAGCAAGCGGCGGGCTCTGCCGCATGCTGATCAGCTGGTGCTGGCAGGGCTGTGCTCTGGGAGGGCAGCACTGCTGCCAGCCACTTGTGGGAGCACAAAGGAGGCCTCAGCAAAAGGCAAATCGTGAATGGCAGGTTTTATATGAGAAGGACCATTCAGGCCCTCAGTAGAAGTGAAAAAAGACGTTAAAAGTATGGCCACCATACCAGCTAGTATAAATCAAAGTCCTGGTAACTTCTGCTGTTATACTGTTTTAGAAACTGTAATCCCAAATAAACCCTACTAAGTCTGTATCGAAGACTATCACTTGCAGATATCACAACAATATTACAAGTTGCTGCAGGTTGCTTTTCCCTGACACTTCCAGGGAACAAAGTCCTTTCGCAAACACCTGCAGGCTCTCTCCAGTGTCACACCTCAGTATGCACAGAGCGGGCTACACCCTGCAACGGGACAGTGCCTGCTCGCAGCTAGGCCAGCTCTGAGCACCCTTACAGTGTCCTCTACGCTGCACAGCCGTGTGTTAATACTCCAGCACACTATGAGTAAATACTCCATCCCTCCCACAGTGTCCCCCTTAAGGAGCATGAAATTAGAAGATTAGTACAATTTTTCTATAAGTAGTTAGATATTAACTTCATGATTACAGGCAGCCACGCACAGAGCAGTTCACTGCTGAGGAAATTAGCCGTCAGTGACTTAAAGGTTATCCTACCTTTTTAGAAGCAGAGAGTCTTTTCTCACAGGCTTTCTGTGGAAAGAGAAATTGAGACAATCAGGGAAAAGAGATCTGGAAACTGTACTCTTAAAAAAATAAAGAAGAAGAAAAGAAGTTGCAGTTCCTGCCTGGTGTAATTCACCGACTTCAGTGGGGCTGTCCCAGGGATAGAGTCGTCCCTCTCTCTTTGCCAAAAAGAGAACCACAGAAGCAAGCCAAAGGCATCTGCTTTTACATTTCCTCAGTGAATCTGTTCATTCTGCTCTCATGATAGAAAAGCTGTAAACAAAGGCTCTTCATGAAGTTGCATTGTGCTATCCATAATTACATTGTATGTGCTTCATCAGCATACATGCTCCAGGGCACACTGCAAAGGCTTTTACATATTCGGACTCCTATCTAAGAGGGTGGGTTAAATTAAGAGGGAGAAAAACTAACAATTAAAACAGAAAATCTAATGGTTACTTAAAGAAGTATTCAGGATAAAAGGGAGGAGAGGAGACTTTATAGACCCACACCACAAAAAAGACCCTATTGAAATCTCTGTCTAGCAGTACCCCCAGTCAGCCTGTTTGCTTTAACCATTTCACTCATCCTTTCCCTCTAAGACTGCAAGCCTTCCGAAACAGAAATCCCGTTTGTGCACTACTGCCACATGAAAATCAAAGGCTGAATTTTTGAAACACATTAAGTTCATTTTGGAAGCTCTCTGAGGTAGAATTTCTGATTTTGCCAGAAAAGCTGAGGATTTATTCCTGACACTTCTATTTAAAAGCTTCTTGTATTCATCTCCCAGGCACCATTTTTTATGAGCTTGCCCTTCACAGACAGGAAAGAAAAGTCCAGCAAAGGACATAAATAGAAATTAACATATCAGAAAACTCCAGCCAGGCTCTAGTAACCCCACGCTAATTTAGAATACCTGGAGACTTGCTTAGCTCAAGTTTCAAAGTTTGCAAAACAGGTGTAACAAAGAAGAAAGGATTCGCACAATAATAAAATAGAATTATATATTACTTTCTGCAACAACAACAAAAAAATCAGTCCAACAGTTCCTCCAATAGCTTTTGCAAAAAAAAAAAATTACATATGTAGTATTATTTAAGGTCTGGCCTCTCCACCCTGGTGGGTAACCATGGTGCTTAGTGCGAGGAACATGCAGCTCTCGCAAGGAATTTTGCCAGGGCCTGGGACAACAGAACAGAATTCTGGAACCTTTCACATCTGTTTGAACAGGGTCAAAAAGTTTGTAAAGATTCACTTTTTTAAAATTACTTTTGGTTAATTAAACTAGAAGTAATGCTTAGGAAGAGCACTAACATGCCCCCTTGGAAAACATTCCAGTCTATCTTAGACCTTTCTGCAGAGCAGAAAGGTTTATTGTGAATAAAACTGCCATGGAAAATTGTATGGCGAGACCTATATCTTGTCTGAGCAACCTTAAAGTTCAGAAATATGGATGTTTCTGTTGTGGCCATTCTGCTGAACTGGAACTGAACTTAATTCAGGACAAGAATACCACACTCACTCGTTCCTTGCATTACTAATATGCTCCAGATTTGCTCCTGACCTCCTAAATCAGTGAGAAATACAGCAGGCTTCATTCACAGAGCTTCAAGCAAAAGCAGTAGTCTGGGCAGGTCGGAGTTCTGCACAGAAAGGCAGGCTGAAATATGAAGCTACATGCAGCCAAAAATGCTGTTTCCAGCGGCTCGGAACCAAACCAAACTGATTGTACCCAAAGCCATCTATCTTTCCAGACTTGCCTGAAACTCAAGACTGCTGCTCCTGAAGGGGCACAAAGTTTACTGAACTGGCTCTGAACTTTGCAGTGGAAATTAAAACAAAACCTTCAAGCTGAAAGTTTTGCTTTAAACATTTTGCCTTCTCCGATGGTGATGCCTTATAGAAAAATAATGGTGTGATCCCAAACCCTATTCCTCATATACAGTTTCACGAATTTCCTTTTCCATATGTCTAAAGACTTCTTCCACCTCATCAGTTTCTCAGAAACTATGACTTTTAAAATAAAGAAGATCTCCTGTTACAGAAATACTTGAAGTTGTGCAAATTTTTTTCACTCACAGGAGTAAGATCCCTCCATCCCAAAGTGCACACATTCTTAAAGGCTTTCCAAAATCAATTGAAAAATTGTTTTCCATTAAGAGACTTTTTTTCCATAAAATACTATTGGAGAACTTTGAACTCTTTATTGGTCTGTTATATACAGCCCCCTTTGCAATTCACTGTATGTTATCACAGCTTTGAATCTTCCTAGCAGCAAGAGCCCTGCTGGTTAACTGGTAGAATTCATGATCTTCTTGAAGAGCTGTTTTCCATCTAACATCCCCTCTTAAAACAATCTGTCTTACCATGAACACTGCAGACTTGGAGAGCTTTAAGATAAATTGCAAATCAATTAGAAAGATGAGAGGAAATGATGGCAAACCACCTGTCACTGCTTGCAACTCTTGACACTCCAGTAGCTTAAATAAACAGCATTCAACTTAAAGCAAAATCCATGAAGTCCCGAAAAGTTACACTTACTGAAACTTGTCCTGAAAGAGCCTTTAGCAGTCCTACTTTTCTCCAGGTTCATTTTTAATCTCTTCTAATTTCTAGCTCTTTTTGAAGAGCCATTTTTGCTATTTTTACTATTTTCATGGGGACATTAGTAAATCATTTTAAAGACTAATTTACATAAATTTGACTCTTACATGCTGCAGAACAAATTGATAAATACCACTACTAACTTGAAAACCATTCCCGATCCCTTAGGACCGCATACTTGAAAACAAATTATAAGATTTCTCAAAAATAAGTTTTTGCTTCTGCACACTTCTAAAAGCTCCTGCATAGTAACTCCTTGAGTTTTGCACTTAATCTGAGGATTTGACAACTGTTAAGTTCCTGTCTCTGACATTATTTTTCAGATGCTGGTAGGTCACTCCTGCTCTTGCTCAGGAGAGTATCAAAGTGATAAATAGCAGGATCACACACATATAAATAACAATTGGACACTGAGGTTCCTCTCTCAAATTATTAAAACTGTGCTTCCTCTCTCATGACTTAAGAGAATCATCCAAAAGGTCCTCAGTGTGTATTTTACACCACAGATCCTCCCCCTGTCTAGATGGGTTGGAGTTGCTCAGACGGATAGCACAGCAGCTAATCAGAGCCATGGGACAGTAACGGACCCGGACTTCTTTAGCAATCACCCGGTAATTGGAATTTCCAACTAACTGACACTTCCGTACAGCTAATGGGATAGGGCTGTGCCCTGATACATGGTATTTTCCTGGAAGTGAAAATTAATTGAGAGAAGAGGGGGAGAAAAGAGGTTTTCAGCTGTACCCACTGCTTTATTTCATGGTCCATTCCCACATGAGCTGTGTTGGCACAAGTGTGGTGGCAGGAGAGGAATAGGTGAAGAAAAAAGGTAGTTAGGGGCTAGAACTGCTCGAGCCATGAGTGCCACCAAGAAAAGCCAAAATATCCCCAAAATAACACAACAAAAAAGCGAAAAACACTTAAAACCAAGCCCAGAACAGTTGCTAAAGTTTCTCAGCAATTTGTCACCATTTTTATTACACAGCCCTAAACTAAATCAAAAAATTCAATTATTCCTTCATTTTTGGACAATTTTTAACACTCAAACTGTGGATGACATTCAAGCTCCAGTTTTTCTCTCCTACTAATAAGCAAGGCCTCTCTTCCATCTACAACCTGTTCATCCTGCAGCAATAGTTACCCGCAGCCTCTGGAACTGAGAACTCAAAAGCCCATCGCCAAATGCTTGGCCAGAGGAGCTGGTGGACGAGCACCACTTCTCAGCACTCCAAACCACGAAATAGTCATTGCTTGAAAATCTTCAATTGTAAATTAATATTTCAGTGTTTTCCACCATTGTGGCAGCACTTGAACACTTCTTTCTCCTATTCTTTTAAATAAGATTCCCATGCAAGAACTGTGACTTTAAGGAAAAAATACCCAATTTGGAAACTTTCACTATCAACATTAGGAAAACTCTTTTCTCCTGAGCATTGACATTTGTATTTCTTCTACATTTTAGTGTATCACCCACGCACTTCTCACCACACCTTAAGGCTCAGTCTGTTCAAACACAGACCTGAAGTGAGGAAGCAGAGAAGCTTCTGTTTCTAGAAGCAATGGATCGTTGTCTTTTTTTTTGGCATGGAGTCTTGCTACCAAATTGTACTAGAGCTGTTCATTTTACTAATGCAATTATAGGAACTAGTATTAAAAAAATATATTCTAATGGAAACAATGTTAATCCCTTTTGGCTGCCCCACCCTACAGCAGTCTGAGCACAAGTTATCTGTCTGCTTTGCCAGCACAGAAACATTTTTAAAATGTTTCCAAATACTGAGAGGTTTTTCCCAATTCTTTTTATTTTACCTCTGGAAGAACACATAGATATTTTGAACAAAAACAAAGAAGTTCTCTCATGTATTAATACTAGGTATGTATTGCCTTCTGGGGAATCAAATCTTACAACAAGTAAAGGTACAGAAAATACAAAGGAAATACAAATTTCATCCAGTTTTGTGAAGAATTATGCTTGGAGCATCATACTTAAAGCATCAGGGAAAAGCTTTTCCTCCTTTCTGATACCAGCTCTGCTTTCCTTCCAGCAGGAAATAAAAGCAAGAGACAAAACACAGCACAGTGTCATCTTGGGGGTCTCTAATAATGAAGAACTTCCTAAGAGCACCAAATATTCCAAATGTGCACAAGCAGAAATACTTTCAGTCATCTATTTACAAGTTCTTAGCCCAACCTAAGTACTCTGCTAGTCATTCAGGATTTCAGCCTTTTTTTTCCCCTAGCAATCAAGTTCTACCAATTCAGAAGTTACAGCCCTGCAGGAGTTCCCATAGGTAAATTCAACGCAGGAACTGGGCTTAAACTAGTAACAGACCGAAAATGATACATCTCCCATTAACTGCATCTGTGAAAGACAGTTTCACAGACAGCTACTACTGAACACAAAGATACATTCTCATCTCATAAATGAAACGGGGCAATGCTAGAGAAAGAGGTATTAAAGATGAGATGTTGGTGGTTGGCTTTTCCAGTGATTATTCCCTGGGCTTTACAAAGGCAGCTTCAAACCTGCAGTCTCTGAACACACTTCTTACAGCAGACCCGGATCCAGGAGATGACTTGATGAACACTAAGGAGACTGGCAAATTTTCAATTCTTTGCTTTTTCAAAAGGAGGAAGGAGGAATTACAACTGCTAGGCACATACTGAATGATTTACATTGCTCATAAAGAATTGAATCTCTGCCCAGAAAGGGGAAACCAATCTAAACCAAGCCCTCTGTCAGCTTCAAGAAATTCCTCCTTCCCCTCTGCTATTTCCCATTTTCATTGCTTTGACTTTCTACAGCACTTGATCCTATCCAGCACTGTAGTGACTACTGCAATATAAGATATCAGCGTTAATGTTCCTGGCTCAAGTAACTCACAGAAATCTGGGCAAGATTTAAAGGAAAGTGAAACAAATGAGGCTCTAGGATTTAAGAGTGAATAACCACCCTAAAGTAAATACTGGCTTTAGCAAACCAATGAATACCAAATAATGCTTCAAGGTGGCTACGGAGAAGGGGGAAGGTTAGGGCTTATGGAAGAAGTTTCTTCTGAGTTCACTCAAGTAGCACCCAAAATCGCTTACTAAAAATCCTGGCTTTCACTCTGACGAGTGAAACTCATCAGTCCCCTTCAGTGGAATTCCATTAACAACCAAGAAAAGCACTTTACTGAGAAAATATGCCTCTCTGCAAGCAACTGAACCAATGCAGTCCAGTCTCCAAGGGATCTGCATCTCCACGTTATTCTCCAATGTGTCAATAAAAATATTTTCCAGTGTTTCTTATACTTAATTACAGGTAAATTCATGCAACAGTATTTCCCTTGAGGGGCATTAGTTGTCTGTGTCCTCCCCGACTCACAGCAATTAGGTAACTTTTATCTCATTCAATTTTTCTGAAAAGATCTAAAAATAGCTTATCATTTCCAACACACACTTGTGCTAAGACAGCTGGAAATTAATGGAAAGACAACAGCTGAGTTTCCAATGCAGTATTTGCATTTTTTGATCTATCACTTACTAGTAAAGAACAGGAACATCAATCCACTGCTTAAGCACACGTCTCACTCTCCATGCAGCTGGTAAGTGTTCTCCACCAGGTGAGGTGAGAGAAATGCTCAGGTATCAGGGAAATCATGTGCATTAACCAAATATTTTTGACATTTAGAGGTATCGGATGTTACTCAATTACTGTAAATTACTGAATCACAGAATCAATTGACAAATTGCTTACAATCTGAATCAAAACCTGATTCTATTTTCATTTTTAATAATTTATTCTCTGTCATGCAAGCATAACCTGCGAGCTACTCTGAGTTTTGGAAAGTTGGTGGGCCATCAAAGCAGTGCAGAACTAGATGTCCACCCTCTTCTTTGGATACCTGTTTCAAAGTGCTTCAGAACTGTTTTACTACTTCATTTAATTTAAGCTGGAAAGGAATCAGCTTGCTTTTATTAATACAAATCATTCTCAAACTATATCATAAACAATTTGCTCACAGGAGACTGCACTAATTTATTCACCTGTTTCTAAAGGAATTCCTTGTGCTTCTTTGTGAGCAAGTATCTCAGACAAAATATAGGTACACAGCCAGGAAAAGGAAAATGAAGAGATCATTTTTGATGGGAAAAATAAGGAGAGACTGTGACTGTACAAAGCTGGTGAGAAACCAGACATTAACCTGTACAAAGCTTCACACAAGACTTTTTGTTTCAAAATAATCCAAGTCCACTTGTGTGAAACAGCAACTGTTGTAATATGTCAGGGAAGCATTGCCCAAGTCTCAGATCTTGGAGGGGACTCATAAGGGTTCTAACCCAACCTTCCAGATTCAAGTGGTTTCATTACAATTCAAGACTACAAATTCAAAAGCAAAACCTGGCAGGGCTAAGAGGAGTCTTATCATTCTGTCAGGTAGCACTGACGAGGCTTAGTGAGTCTTAGGAAGCCCCTGTTATTTTTTGAGTTGTCTCACCCAGAGCCTGATCTCTAGCCAAGAACAAGAAGGGTTTGGATGTCCCCGGGAAGGATACGGGATGTAACAAAGGTATCTCTGTACCACACAGCACAACAGCGCTGCCAGCCTCCTTGTCTCTCACTGAGACAGTGCTGCTGGATCCTGCCAGGAGACACAACCTGGAAAGAGGCAACACTGTGCAGCTTTCGTTCTTGTGAGGGGAAGGAGACAAAATAAACCCTTTGTGAATGGATCAGGACTTGAAAGAAACTGCAGTCATGGAAGACTGTCAGGAGACAAGAAAATGTGGCCTCAAATCCGAACAGATTTTAAGAAATCTCAGCAAGAAAGAAGCATCAATAAATTAGATGTTGCTGCCATAAAGATGCTTAGTTATCCTCTCAGCTTGGCCAGGGCAGTGAACGGTGCTCAGAGTACCTCTCCGCTTCGAATTGATTCTTCCTGACCTGAAGGATTTACATGCACTGCGCAAACGCAACACTGTGAGTGAGCAAATGCAGACAAGAGCACCACGGCTGGCCTACGCATTTTCATAAAACTTCCTCTTATTTAAGAAATAATATCCGGTCAGAGATGGAGCACCCACACAACCACACTTCATCCATAAGCACAGAATGGCACTTTGTGATTTATGGTTTAGTCCCTATGGAGAATTCTGGATAGCTACAGGCTTACTTGGCGCAGGGAGGTGAAGGGGCATTAGAGCCTCCTCTGTTATGCACTGTCAGTTCCCTCCTCCCTGCTTGGTACTCACATTTCCCAGGTCAAGCTGTAGTTTCTCTCCAACAATCTAAACCCGCACATTTTGTTTGCCACTTGTCAGGTCTACAAGTGACCATTTACCCTAAAAAATAACATATGTGCACAAGACTACTGCTGCATGCCACTCAGTCTCCTACACACATGGTCAGTTATGCACAAAAAATCCATCAGTCAGGCCAAGGTATTCGAGCCTTTGCACACACCCAGATCCACTGCTGGACAAAAGTCCACGAGCTCTGCACACGCTCTGACAGAGGAATTGCTCTTAGAGCCTACATATTCACCTGGCTGGTTGTAAATTGTTCAAACCACAGCAAAACCAACCCCATCAAGTAGAACGTAGCCAAAGGGCAACTTTCGCCACCCTGGAAGGTGGGGAAGGCAGTTGGAGACTCTTTGCATCACAGTCTGCCTCACATAGTGGCCTTGTCCTGCTTATCTGCCCCAGGGCCATTTACTTCCCCAGGTAACAGTGTGATTTCTACCCCTTTCAGCCTTGCACAAAAATCTTTGCAGCAAGCAAGCAGAAAGATTGCTAGAAAAAGTTGTATGAGGAAAGTAACTGTGCAAGAAGCTGGCATCACATGATAAATCCTCTACCTGTAGCCCAGGCCATTGGCACTGCAAATACAGGATACACATTGAAACAAAGCTATGACACAGTCGTGTGGGAGACTAGTGCACTACTGCCCAGATGGAAAACGAGTGCTGGAAAAGCTGTGGTCCCTTAATCCGCTCTCACCAGCAACAGCGCTGCAAGAGCGACGCACTGCTGTCAGCTAGTGGGGAAGAGTATTATCTCTCAGAATATTATCTCCCCATTAGCTGAATGAGAGCAAAATATCATGCTGCCTTTGGCTAGTGAGGGGCATCATCACGGAGATAGTTTCTTCACTCTTTCTGCAAAACCAGTCGTGAAGAAGAGACGTTTTCTATCTCCCAAACTTTAAACCAACAAACCTTGGGACTACAGTCCATCACAGAAGGACCAAAGCAAAGGGAGGTGAGACCTCAGTTTCATCGTCCGTTCCTTTTCTTTTTTTTTCTAACCTACAGAACCATGTAAACTAAAGCTTAAATTTTACCAGGGAAAGCTAAATAAAAACCAAGATGAAAACTCCAGGCACGGTTCAGCTTACACCTGCACAGCTGTGTTGGCAAAATCCGACTGCTACATGTGTAGGGGTGTCTGCAGGGGAGGCACTGCCGCTGCTGAGGCCCCATCTGGCCCCACAGGTGAGATATTCACATCACCCTCTATTTCCAATCTGTCACACATCTTATTAAAAAAATAGCCGGGAAACGATGCCTCAGTGTTTACTTTGGCCTAAGGGGTAATGTGCCCATCCACTAAATGCCTACAACAGTAAATCTTGGATTCAACAACAGAAAGGCAAAATTATTACACGTTTAAACTTTATTAAAATAGTATTTCTACACATAAAAGCTGCATGATTCTAAGCTCAAATATCTCAGTCCTTATCTACTGACCTTAACCTATCAGTTGTACAGAACTCAATGATCCTTTTTATGGGCCTAAATTTTAAGGTAGCTTTCTGCAAAGACGAAAGAGAGCAAATAGTAACATTAATAACACGTCCAATGCCTTGTTTCTCTAGCTGATGCACAGTCTGCATTTAAAACAGCCTTACCAGAGCCTAAACACTAATTCCCTACTGCATTTGACAAAACATTCCAAATAAACTACTCTTCATTTTTATAATGTTCACATTTGCAGGACTGAAATACATCCTGTTCCTCATTCAACACAAAATATGAATGAAAGCAAATGAAGAGCACTACAAGAAATTTCACTTGTAAATTAACCCTCCAAAATCTCAAATGTCTTGCAACTATGTAACAGCAGATACAGAAAAGCTGGTTAGCAACTGCTAGTTCTCTGCTTTACTGAATGCTCCATTAGCAGCCCCTATATGTTTTTCCTTTATTCATCGCCTGTTTCTGGGTACAGTGTCAATATTTACAGTCCTGCTTTTACAATAAACCATAATAATAACTGTACAATAAAAAAATCTTTTAAAAGACTGTCAAATATTCCAGCAGAGACCTCGCTCAATTTGCCTCTTAAGCATATAGGAAGTTATACAAAAATCTCACATATATGTACTAAAATCGCTTACCTTGCAGAGTTTCATCACTAGCCAGCACGTCAGATATGCAGCCAAGGTGAATTTTGCTTTCATGTATCTTTCAGGCAAACAGGTAAGGTACCTGTGTGCCAAATTCAACTCTTCGTGGACAACACTAGTGCCAGCATCTCTAGCATCTTCCCCACTCTCTGGTCTTTTCTTCTCTTCTGCTGATGTACCCAAACACCTACTGCACTCCATTCTTTTAATGTTTTTTCCCCTTCTTTGCAAAGCCCTGACCTTTCCAGAGATAGCTCAGGAAAGCTGCTGACTCCTATCAGCAATGATGTTCCCGATCCTCCAGAAGTATGCAGCTTTGTCTTCAAGCCAAGCCTAGAAGTTCGGACTGTGGTAAAACAAACTTTCTTTAAACTGCATTGGCTCTTTGCCTTTCTCTTATTGAATGACCTCTCGCAAATGTCTGTACAGCTACAAGACAAATATAGCACTAGCTAGCCTTGTTGTACAGCACAAGAATACTACTGACATTGCCAAGAGAAGAGAGAAAGATTCCATTTATTTAAAGCGCAAGTCAGTACTCTCTTGTTATTGGGGGGAAAAAAAAGGAGGAAAAATCTGTTATCTTTGCAAACTTCTTTTTTTTTGCCAACTGTGTTTCCTCAGAACAAATCCTAGTTCTGTAAAAAAAAAAAAAAAAAAAGTTTTAAAAAAAAAGTTCTTACAGAGGAAGGTTTTTTAATTCCAGAGACTTCTTGCCACAATAATTCGTTGTCTGTGATACTGCAGATGCCAAGCTTGTGAACACTACAAATTTCAAAAGAATAAATGAGGTCTTGCAAATGGACTAGGGCCAAGACATTTTGAAACAACAAACAGCTCTTCCATAAGCCAAAAGAGAAGAAAATATGTAAGACATTAACTAAGTAAATTTTTAGCTAAACATTAAGCAACTCATCTTGTGTCAGCATGTATTTGCAAAAGTGAGGAACAGTTTTGAACACATTTATGCTGCTCTTAACTACAGTCAAAAAAGACCTAAAGGTTTCGGTTCATTTATATCAATTTCTGAGAATTCTGCGACATTAATAACTGAAGTATTTCATTTTAATCAGTGCTGAAAATTTTCCTGACAACTTCATGATGAAACCTTTTTATGTTTCAGATTAAAGTTTGCTTTCTTTCAAAGAACTCTCTGGTATGCTATCTAGGCAGTCTTAACGCTACTTCCCACCCAAAACTCTTCACAGCACTAGACAGAAATTACAGGTCTGCATGAGGTACAACCCTTAAACTAAATTCCCCTTTACAGCTTTATTTGGAAGAGGATTAAAAAGGATTATTATCACATTCCTGCTAAAACAACTATATTAAAAATTACTTACAAATTTTGCTCTAGAGTGGGCCAAAGTGCAGAGATACTGCTTTCATGGGATAGAGCACGTGTTGCTGATTGACTTTTGAACTGGAAGCTCCAGAAAACCATTGAACAAATGCAGAGGGAGAGGCATTTTGGATGGCTCTTTTAGGCACAACCTAAGGACACCGAAGAATGCAGAAAAACTAAATGTGTTAGAATTGTTCCCCACAGACCACCCAGTAATGTTTCATTACTCATGTTGTTAAAAACTGAATCTCATTTTCAACCTGGATTTATCTGCCTTTTAGCTCCTAAACTACATTATAATTTCTATGCATTGTTTTCCTATCTCTTAGTAATACCTTTTCCATTAAAGAAAATGTCATAAAGTTATCAAATAGACTCTGAATTTTCCTTTAAATGACCGATAAAATTTTCATCACTCACTAGGTAACTTTTTCATGTTTTCTAATTGCTCATTTAGCTTCTTCCTGAGTCTCTTCTAAATTTTTATATTTTTCAAATTTTCATCTTTTCTAAGGAGTAGAATCCTTTTACTCCCCACAATAATTTGCTATTGCCTTAAATAAGGATAGTATCACTTCTTTAGTCTCACTTTCTATCTGTGAGCAGGCCAGCTCTCTTTTAACTCCAAAATCTCTTTGGGAATTTCAAACATGAAGTAAAATCAGAATGGTTTCTAGAAAGCAAATTAAGAAAATTCTGCCTGCAGTGCCCAAAGAATGTTTCCACTCATTTTAAAGAAAATCCAACACCTCAAATGACTTTGAGGCCCTAAGATAAAAACAGTTTCCCAAACAGTAATTTTTTGTAATAACCTCAGGAAAATCAATGCAATTATAAAGAATTAGTTTAGTGATGGATGTCTCTGCCCCACTGCAATAGGTAACTTTCTCAGAACAGCCTGGAACTAAAAGTCCTATTTTTGTTTTGCATTAGGTTCTTGGTTCATGTTTGGAGACAACTTTTCTTGCCAGATACGGTTACACGCTCAGCCCTCCAGCTTTCCAAGCACAACGTGTACTTTTAGAAAAATGGTTCCAGTTTGTTTTTGTTTTGGTTTTTCAAGTTAAAAATGATTCATAGCAGAAGGACGATGTTACACTCCAGAATAGTGCATGTAAGCTCCAAGCACGTCAGAATCAGCTTCCAGTTCACTTCTCAGTTCTCAAAAACAGCTCCTCACAAGAGCACTGACAGGACTGTGCATCTCTCTTCCCTTCCTTCTACCAAGATTTAAAAAAACAAATAAATCTCTTTCTTTTGTCTCAAGTTCCCCATCCTTCACCTCATTTTCCCACATTTCTAGGCACATTTTTTTAAGACGACTTCCTGCAAATTGCATTGAAAGAGTATCTTTGATCATATCCAAGCCAGTGTTTCTACTGGTATCCTTCGAAAATCTGTCCCTGACTTGTTACTGCACCAGACAGTAGCTCTGTTGATACTCTGGAAAAAAAATACAATATTTGTAAATTTGTATTCGCTCCACATGTTTCCACAGTCACGAGATAAAAGTGGAAAGAGAGAAGCCAAACACCAGCCTTCCCAACTCTGGCCTGCCAAGGCATCTCCCTGAAATCTCCTGATTTCCCCCTTTGTAACATTAACGTAGAAACGCTGCCTCCTTGAATGCCCTCGGATAGTCGTGCAACAAAATGGCATGTCACCAGTCAGACTCCAACTGCCAGATTTCCCTGTGCTACAACAGGCTGAGGCAATACAACTCAGAAGACTATCCTGAAAAGAGCTATTTCCCTTCATCTGGCCTTGGAGGTTTCATGCCCAGGCCTCTGCATATTTTCAGAAAAAGGTATAGTCAAATTGTGAATATTTTCTTCCTTGCATGTAACTCATAAGTTTTCACATTCTATATAGCCTTTCAAATAAGCAAGTTACAGGAGAAAATAAATAGAAATCAGTTCATTGAGGCAGAATGTCCAAGTGCATTCTCATGTATCTAGACACTCTGTAGAGGAAGCCAAGAAATTCGAGAGGAATGGGACTTTTTAAGGGCATCTGCTAAGTGTTAATGGATTGCAATACTAGATAACAACAGGGAATTTGCAGAGATGAAGTATCAGGATGTAATGCAGCTGTGAAGGACAGATGCTGCTGGGATGACTTTCTAAGTTAGAAGGGGAGATAAACAGAACTCACAAGAGTTGTTTAAATTATATACTCTGTTCAGCAGATTTTACATCGATACCTCTCTGAATTGGGGAAGAAAGCACTCGGTGCTTCCACCTTCAAAGAGCTCCAGCAATTTCATCTAATTAATGTAGAGTCCTGCAGATGCAGTTAGTCTTGACCTAAGTCAGAAAACTGCTCACACCCACATGTTGTGCAAGTTCCCTCAGAGGGGCCCATATAGCTTAAAACGGGTATTCCGTGCTTGCATAGCATATTAAAGCATCAGTTCAGTTCACTTATAGTAAATACCTAGCTGCATACAGCATAAAATTTGAGTATATGCCTACACATTTGTGCTATTTAACACATATTTGTAGTTGATACAAGCATGTCTTAGATGAGTAATTGACAGTCACATGCTCCACTAATATGCAGTGCCACTGAAACAACAATTAGCAGTATTTTAAACATCTACAAACTGTGTAATATCTATATAAATAAAATCTTCAAATGGGGTATAGCGCATTTCAGTTTTGCCATGATTGATTACTCCTTATATAAGATTTAGTTCCAGTAATGACAGGAGTAAACAAATATTTGTAGGTCACAGTAATATTAATGGCGCCTAGCATATCCGCCAAAAAATACCTCCATTTACATCATGCCACCTCTCATTGCAAGTTGTTCTGTTATGGCACACTGCGAATTTCTCTCGTGTTTTTTGTTTTGCTTTGTTTTAGCTGGTCATTTTTTTTTCTTTCCCTGTTGGCATGTGTAAAGGGGAGAAGCATGAGTAAGTCCTTCCGGGATGAGACATCTCAGAATCTGAAACAGAACGTGCAGCTGTTTCTGATGGCAACTTTACTTCTTTAGCAATTGCTGGAGTACTGCCCTTTCCACTCAAAGTCAGTGAGCAGCCCCAAGGACCCAGTAATCACAAGCTGAACTTGATAATAACAATTTGCGTCCATAACCCTCAAAGTGAGTTTCTTGCCTCTGTATTTCAGCCTTTATGTTTACTCCTAGGATTCCCTTCAGAACTGTGATGGTTAGAAACCTATTTAAAATGAGTGCCCTGGTTCCTCAGAAATCACTTGACTATGGATATGGAGGACAGATAACGCTGTTTAGAGAAAAATGAGTTCTGCCTTTAGGTAGCAGCACTGCTCTCCCATATTCCTCCAAGTGTGTCCACAGGCAGGGAGCTGTGTCTTTAGACCTCTTTTGACAGATTCCAGTACTTGCCATCCTCCAGCTTTGATCTTGTCTCCTCTCCCCTTTCTTTAAGGAATCTTAACATGCCTTAAGGAACTAAATGGAGTTAACCTACAGAAAACTGCCTTCCCTGCCCTTCTTACTGCCAGTTGCTAAAAATATGGTAGCTTTATTTGTCTTACTCAAATCTCTGGATACAGCCTGTTGACCTCCAGCAATTCTGAAAGGAGCCAAGGGGCCTTGAACAGAATTCCTGAACTAACTGAGCAATACAGAAAATAGGCCAGGAAACATGATATTGCTGATCGTTTTGAACCTGCTGGCAAACCTGCATTAGTGCTTGGAGATTTGCTCAGTGCCAGAGAATACATAAAAGCCTCCCTAATTTGCACAGTGACCAAGATATGTACCTTAAGCAATTGGTCCTTTTTGTAGAGTTTGATGGACTAATTCTATCTGGCCATTTCCCAGCACATTGCTCTGAACTTTGTGCGACTTGGTGCTGCAGATGCGCTGCGGGTGCACGAGTGGGTCATTGCCAGACTACCGTCTACTAAAACCTCCACTGAGGTGCAAACAGCAGCCCCAAGGCCACATTGTAATTGAAGATGTGACCACAACTGAGCTACTGCTAGCTACCTCACTTGTGTCTATCCTGGTAAAGCCATGAACTTCAGCAGGGGATGTGCCAAACACCTCAGATTAAAGCACGAGGCTGAATCATGTAAAAAACATGAAGCTTTCCCACATGAAGGCTCACATTCCAAAGGATTCAGAACTCTGCTTTAGCTAAATGCGGGTAGCCAAAAATCAAGTATTTATGTGAACCACACAAGACACATGGACCTTGAAGGAAATGGCAGAAAACCTTCTAAGAGAACACAACTTTTTTTTTCTTTTTCGCGTGCCCTTTGCTGCTTGCTAACTGAGATCAGCAATGTCCTAAGAACGGAACCTCGCAGCAGGTCAGCACATCTGGTTCTTGTCTCAGTAAGCTTGGAGAGGTGTGAAAAGAAAAAGCGCCTGCTTTGACAGTGTTAACTGAGCTCCTCTGAAAATCAAGTGAGTTCAGCTCAAGTTCCAGCCGGCAGCTCGTGGTTTGGCACCAAACACACTTTCCTAGTGCAGAGCGGGTGTAAACACCCCGCATGAGCACTGCTCTTCTTTGGTGGCGTTCAGCCACCTGCTCAAGTGCTCGGCCTTGCTCCTGGCCTTTTATAAGTGCCCCGGGACTTGGGGAGGAGTGGTAATAAACAGCATTTTGTTCTCTCCTCTTTAGAAAGTTTTTCTCACTGCATCCCAGGAGGAAGAGGAAGAACAACAGTAGGTTTTTACATATGTTGTTGATGCTCTGCCCAAGCACCTCACCTCGTTTTACCTCAGTCTCCCTTGTGCTGTGCCCCAAGCTGCACCAAGATGGCCACCATAGCACGTCCTTGTGGCTTTCCAGAACATTCCCTGACCTTCCAGCCCAGTGCCCCCAGCCCTCAGAACAACCCTCTGCCTTCCAGCCCGCTCCCCCCGAGGCTTCCAGAACATTCCGGGCTGCTCCCCTCACCACCCTCCGGGACATACCCGGCTGTCCAGAGTGTTCCCTCGTGCCCTTCTGGAACAATCCCCGCTCCCCCTGTCACATCGGGTCCCTCCCAGCCTTCCAGAACGTTCCCCAGCTCCCAGGTGCTGTCAGCATACTGCGCTGCGCTAAGGTGTTTATAGAGCTAACAACAAACCTGTGTAGATATATTTAAAATATACCTGCGGGAAATTAAATTGAGAAACACAGTTTTTCAGCTTAAAAACCTGAAGGGCCTTCCCTAATTTTTTTTCCGAAGTTTTGAGGCGTTTGCAAATATCACTCTTAACTTAAACGGTTTCCCACCATTAAAAAGATGTGCACATACTTAGCTTTAGGCTTCAAACTCCCCTTCATGCTCCCTTGTGGCAGGTTGAATTTCCTTTCTCCTCATTTAGACACCTGAGACTTGCAAAACTTGACCACGTGCAGAGGTGCCTGGAAATCTGGAAATCTGTGCATTCCCCGAGGAGCAGGTTACAAAGATACGGATGAGCGTTCGCGAGGGCAGGACTGATTCCTCAGGATGGCCCAGAATTCCTTCCCACTCAAGCACAGGCCTCCTCAAAGTGCTAAATGTCGGAGTTGTTCAGAAACTAACCCACTTTCCAGATGATCTACCCATTTCTTTGGGATAACACTGCAATACATGGTATCCTGATCTCAGTAACCCGGTGCTGGTTGACTGTATCATGTCGGTTTACACAGAGGAGAAGGAGAGAAATAGTGGGGAATAATGAATTTGCGGTGCTGGAAAAGAGTGAATTTTAAATGCCATATAAAATAATAAAGTGGTGTTGAGAACTGACCAAACATAACAGAATCCAAGCAATTTTAATATCTAATGCGGAATATGGTAGTTAAATATAATATATAAAGCATATATACATCAGATATAACATATGAAAAATAGTTAACAAAATACAGTAAACATAGCATACAAGTGCATATATGATAATTACATAAATCATATGTACTGAAAATTTTGTTAATATGCTGATCCGAATTTTTCAGTAGTACATGCCTCAGGTTTTCTCCCCATCCTTGAACCTATCTTTATTTGTAAGAGCTCTCTTTTTAGATACATATATATGTGCACTATGCATGTATATTTTGCTCCCCGAAATTATCCTCTGGTCTGTATCTTTTTATTTAAGTAGAATCAGAATATGTAATATAGTTCTAAATACCTTTCAGTTTAACTGAAGGGTTACTGCAGCTTTACTGGTCTCCTTGTGCATTTGCAGCAAAGCACAAACATTTGAGGAATCTTGCCATCAACCACTGTGACCTCCTCAGAACAATGGAACATTATATGTGAAGTAAAATAATAGTCTAGGACTTTTTACTAAATCCAATTCATGCATATTTGAGAGGAAAGCCCAAACCTAATTTTAAATCTCTGTTCTTAAAGGTTTGCCTGACAGTGTATGTATGTCTTCTATTTCTGCCTTACATTTTAATGCTGTTTTTATTAGCATTGGATTAATTAATTTATTAGCATTGGATTAATTACACTTAAGTTATGGAAGATGGTGAGTGCCATCTACATTTGCTGCAGCAAGTGGGGTCTCAGGTAGCTGATGCTTCAGACTTGAAGTTTCAGTCTGTGTGGTGGAGTTCCCAAAACATCTCTGAGATTTCAGGGAATTCTGTATTAAAAGAAGGAATGGCAAGGCATGATGCAGACAATAACTTTTTAAAAATAATCCTTTCCAAACATTTTTGTGTTCACATTTTTAGTGAACCAGGAGAGGGGAAATTTTCCTTTTTCCTCTGTGAAGGTAGTCTTCAGCACATAAGGTATTCTTTAATTTAATTACTGTTCTGGTCTTGCATGTGGATATGGCTTGTCTCTGCTTCCATTCTTGTAAAAGGAGAACAAGAAATAGATTATGCATTTCATAGAAACTCATCTAAATTTCATAGGCACAAAAATCTGTGCAGAATTTTAATCATTTATCTTTAATTTTCTGTATACAAATTATTATTCAATCAAAAATTCAAAAGACAACTAACAGCAAAGAGAAATGATAATACTTTAGGGTGAAAACAAGCCATAGAAACTTACTATCACAGCTACACATCACCTATGAAATGAGCTTTCACGTTATTTGTGTTAATTTCACCAGCAGAGCTTCCGAGCTTCCCTTCCTAAATGAGGAAATATTGCTCACGAAATATAAGGAGTTTAAAGATCCTGCCCTGCAGCACTTTGTAGCCAGATGTGGTAAGCACCTGCTTCATTTTGCTCTTGAGCAGGTAAGTTTTCCTTTAGCTATTCAAGCAAAGTGTAAATGTGTGTATGAAACTGCAGGACCTACAGAAGAGGAATAAAAGTTTATCTATCATCTACCCTGTCTGCACTGAATCCCGATGACTTGTATCACAGGGGCACCACAGATTGGTCAAGATGGTACTGTTGAGCCTGGGTTTAATGTCAGTGAGGACAGCAGAAGAAAAAGCCCTACAGACAGGAAGCTCTTTGCACTGAGTATGAAGGGCAGGGAAGAGATCCGGGTACTTTTAATTTCAGCAGTGGCAGGACTGAGTAGCTAGTACAGATGAATAGGACTTATGGGAGGAAAAGCACCAGAAAGAGAAAGAAGATATCTTTATTAAAAAGATAAGAATGTTAGACAAATCATTTGTTGCTTTGCGCAAAAGCATTACTGTCTGCCTTGACAAGCAATTAGAGAGTTGTAGAGGGACTGTACAATTCAGGAGCAAAGTGACTTTTCTCCTCCTGTTGCTTTTCTTTTTCTCCATGCTGTTGATTTCTGTTAGAAATCCAGGGAAGAAATGTGCGCTGTGCTACTAGGTCAGGAAATTCTGCCTCTGTGCTCTCTTGAGGCTCTGTGCTCAGCTGCAACTATTACAAAAAGTGTTGGTGAGTGAAGATGGTGAAGAGTTTAAGTGTAGTAATTCCAAAGGGAAAGGTATCACTTGTTTTTGTACAGCCCATTTTTGTTACAAGAATGTAACACCCTGTATTTATTATTATTTTATTAGCCCAAACACAATGTGTCTCTTAGTGTTTTGGGAAAGAGTGACAGTATGATGGACTGCTTGGAATTTCAAACTTTCATATTATAAATGGTAATTCTGAATAGTCTTCAGAAGCTTATTTTTGTGCCCCGGAAGAAGGCCCTGGGAATCTCTAGTCTATTGTTTAGGCAGATACTTATTCTGGTAAATAGACTGGTAATCTGGTATTCTGAAAGTTAACTGACCTTGGCACCCTTAGAGGACTGGCGAGAGAATCTCTCCTATGGGTAATTGTAAAATAATATTGCAAACATGCATCCAAAATCTTGTGCATTTGGTGCATTTTACAGCATTCCAGTCCTGATGTGTTGCACTGTCTTTCAACAACTCCAGATTCTACAAAATGTAGACATCAGTCAAATAATGTGGTTATATATTCTTATCATTCTCAGTTATTTAAGAAAAAAATCATCTAACTTTAGACATCAGAACATTAGGCATCTAATGTAAGGTTTTTGCCTTCATTGTCAATAGAGTGGAGTATTTTCATAAAGCTACTCATCAGCCTCTATAGTTGTCCACCAAATATAGGCAAGGTATGGACAGTTACCTGAATGGCTAAAGCCAAACAAGGTTAATTCCTCCCACCAACCCCACAGAATCTGAGGAGTAAAGGGGAGCTCAGGGTGCCTTCTTTCATAGCAAGGGGTATACTCACTGTCGACTCAGGAAGGAATTATTTTTCCATGATTAATTCCCTAGCCTCGTAGGCCCTTCTTCCACTTTGTTAAATATATGTTTATGCATACACATATAACACACAAAACACGTTTAACAGCATGTGTTAAATAATGTGTGAGGCAGGATACAAGATCAGGAAATTGTTATGATCTGCAAACACACTAAGGCCAGATGGGGCTATTTGATGATTTGGTTCGACCTTCAGAGTGCAGGATTTTGTTTTACCTCCAGAGTTTTAAACAGTCAGGACCAGATTAGCATTGCATATGAAAATAATGACTGTTCTCTTAAACCGACCCCTTAGCTGTCCTTTAAAAATCTCTGTAAAAAATGAAAACTGGGTTAACAGTGTATTCTACTATACTTAAGACTGGTTTCTAAATTAGAAAATAAGATTTATATAAGATTAAGTAAAGTTACTATCTGGGATAAAGGTGGCATGTTTTCTCTCCTTTCAAACTGAAAGAAATAATCTACCTGTTTTAAAGCAATTTTCAAGTATAACTATCCTATTCGGCATTTCTGCTCCTTGATAAATACGTGTCTTTGGAGAATACAGGGCATAATATATTATGCTTCCTCATATTTTTATTTGCACTTACAAAATTCTTTTCCCTAAGCAGTAAATCTTGCCATATAAATGCACTCTGTACTCTAGAATTTTGTTGTTTTCAGATGAGTAAACAGTTGCGATAAAATATATAAAACATTTCTGTAAAAGTCAAGAAAAATTAATACAAATGATAAGAATTTTACCTCCTCATAATAACTGTCCAAGTGAGTGCTTACTCTGCACATATCTGTGTTTTAAAAATACAGTGACATTTTCAGCTGTCAGGTGGTACAATATAACAGAAATACAGTGTCTTTTTTGTTGAACCTTCCTGTCATGGCGTAACTGTCTTCAAAATCTTTTCTTTAAAGAATGTTAGTTACAATGTTAGTTAGTCTGCCACAGGATTTCAGGAGTATGAAGCCGTCATGAATCCTTCATTGATGGCTTGGTGTGATTTCCCACCGTGACACCTCTCACAGGGTCCAGAGGGGAGTCCATGTTGAATCTGGCACTGATGGAGCACCATGATGGTACGTCATGCTGTATGACACAGGAGGAGGCAGCATCCGTATCTACAAGTGGATTCCTCAGTGTTGCACCTGCAATGTAAGTAGAACATCCTAAGTGCCCACACATCTATTTCCATTTTTTTATTCAACAATTTACTGTTGAAGAATGAGTGAAAAGAAGGAAGAAAGAAGAAGGAAAATAGCTGAAAACAAGAATAAGAATAGGCTACCACTGGAGAGCAACTGAGGCCAAATTAGCAATGTCATAACAGTTTCTGCTTTTGTTTATCAAACTGCAAATAGTGTTTGAGTCGCAGAATACTATAGTGCTCAGTCCATTCTGTGTCTCCAGTAAATCCGTGATGCTAAAATTGAACAAAGAGGTAGAGCTGGACCCTCTGTTCCTCTCTACAACTGTTCACGTGACACCTTCCAGGGAATCTGGGCAGGCCTAACAGGGTCCTGTGCCAGCGCTCACCGAAGTGGCTTACTCTGTGGGTTGGAAACTGCTGATTTATAAAGGCCCAGGGTTACATTTTGAATCAGGTGATAGAAGAATATGCCCACTGTTCATACAGACATGTCTCATGAAGGAACAGCTGTTGGTATCCCTGGAAAATAATACCATATTAGCCAGCGTGGACATCTCTGAGGCTTGATAGCTTGTCTGAGTATGAGCTCCTATAGAAGTCATTCAGAGAACAGCTATTTCTGCACTCTCATTTTCTCATGGCAGCTGCTAATGCCTCAGTATTGCATGAGGAGGCCACAGGAAGGTGCTGGGGCGTGCAGAGGAGTGCAGCCTGCCTGGTGAACAGAGGATTACAGTGTGCGGAGCTCCTGCCTGGGGACTCATTCACCAGTGTCACCACTATCTATACCAGTAGGACCTCATTCTTAGCATGTTCTCACTGCAAGCTCTTCAGTAAAAACTACTTTTATTTATATTTCAACTCATATAAATGGAAGATGCTTCCTAACTTACTCAAATCTAATGTGTTTATTCTTCCTCAAGGGTTATTCTTATAACTCAAGGTTATTCTTATTCAACTTACAATTTACTGTACAAAACTTGCCTGTCTGATATGTGATGTCTTAGGCACTAGCACTAGTGGTTATGTGGGACNTCCTCAAGGGTTATTCTTATAATTCAAGGTTATTCTTATTCAACTTACAATTTACTGTACAAAACTAGCCTGTCTGATATGTCTTAGGCACTAGCACTAGTGGTTGATGTGGGACCCTGTTCAACATGACTAGGAACGGCTGCGTTGTTGCCTATGCTCCTGACCTAGGCATGCTTCCCAAGCAGGGAGGAGCCCTAATCCTTCAAGAATCCCACCAGAAATACCACTGCAGTATTTGAGCAGCCAGCACAGGAATCTGGGATATTTAGAAGCTTATTGGGGTTTACTATCCTTAATCTGGAACCTGTTTTTCCATGCAGTAAAAGTGACGAGCCAATTTGCCCCACAAAGCGCTGTGCAGTACAGACTGGAAACTGCCAGCATTGTCAATCCGTTAATGTGGGAGGCAGGATTCCCTCCAGAGAGGCAGATCAGCAGGACTGCCGGGGAAGCTCTGACACCTAGCGGCTCCGAGCTCGTTCTGCAGACTGAAATACGGAATCCTGCCAAGTCTCTGGAATGGCGTAGCCTTGGGCAGCAAGTCCTTGCTGCAGAGGTGGTGCGTGATAGATTTGTTGCTGTGGCTGGGCTTTGTAGTCCACGATTGATAAACCAGGTCGACTGCAGAGAGGAATTTACCACAACTTGAAGCGTCCCTAAGATTGCTGCTCACAAGTGCAGTTCCTTTGCTGTGCCTCAGCCATGCAGGGTGCTTGCAGTGACATTTCCTAGGCAGCTTATTTCATTTGCAGATTCCCTAGTATTTGAGAGTGGATATATCTCAACCTTTATTGACATTAATCAGTTCCTTCTAGTAACTCTTTGTGATTCAGTTTTGGTCTCAGCTGTACCTGCTAACTGATGTTTTGGGGTACTCTCAGTGATGTCCCTCGTCTCAGCTCTTTTCTTAGATAAGCACATTTAAAGATATTATGTTTGTGATGTGACTTTGTCAGTTGAATTGCTAAGCCTGACTGTACATTATTTGAATTTTGTGACTCTTCTCACTTTTGAACCTTATTCTTCTGTTTGAAGAGTAAGTCTTTTGGACTTTTTAACAAAGTCTCTTTGAAAAAGAGTCTTTTCCACATGTTATCTAAGAAATACAACATTTGCAAATTTTTGTTCACTGCAGCAGAATACTGGTCCTTTAAGGCCCAAAGGGATGCTGTACAAGATCAGTTCCTCATGAGCCTACGGCAATTTGTTTAAAAATATTGGATGTAGCCTTTGCCAAGGAGAAGAGACCTGGGACCTGTCTTGGGACCTGTTAATGTCATGGACAAACTAAAATGTAGAAGACACAGGTCACTGATCCCTTAAGGGCCTGTATGAAAAATCTTGTGGTAGGGCAACATAAGGGAAATGGAGGCTTTTTGCAGGCCTTGTTTCTATAGCAGGATCAGGCTGTCCGAATTTGTGCCTCTAATCTCTGTTATAAACAAAGATTGCAGATTAGCTCCCATTTGACCTCTGAGTCAAGGACACGGTATAGAAATCAGTTTTCAAGGCTTATATCGTCCTTTCCTCAACTTGATTTCTTTTCTTATCTCTTTATGAAAGAACTGCCTGAGCAGACTGGTCTGGTGCATGAGACAAATTCTCGAGTGTAAAATCCTTTTATTCATATAACTAAACTTTGTTTCATGCTCTGTATGTTTTACTTCCCATTGTACCAAAATTTTCTTTTCTTCTGGCCTTGGTAAGTACCATCTTGCCTGTTCATATCCACTCACGATATTGTCATTGCTGGACTGTATCTTTCTGACCTGCTGCAAAGTCAGATACCAAGGACCCTACTCTGCAAGTTTTCCTTTCTCTTGTGGTCTAATTTTTTTTGTTAGCAATGGGAATCTTTTCTTCAGTTTAACTTCCCACACCTTGTAACTGTTTTTAACCACAGTTCCCACATTTGACCTCAAAATGGTCAGCCTAAGCATTAAAAATGCATGAGGCACTGGTATGAGGGGCAAGTAAATGACTGTGTTAGCACTAAAACTGTGGTGACTTGAATTATTGATAGGAAGGGAGATTTTTATTTTTCTTTTAGCTATTGAATAATAGATTAAAAGATGCACAGTACGATTACTTTCATTATTCAAATAAATGACTTGTTCACTTAAAGAGAGTGAGGAGAACAAATGAAAAGTGCCCTGGGGTTGCAAATAAATTAGACCTAAAAATTTTAGGCTCTAGAGTGTTTACTTATTTTGGATGTACCTTCCAATAAATGCTTAGATTTAACATAAGTAATATGGAATGGTTTGTATAATTCAGGAGATTTGAATATACTTTGTTTTCTCTAAGTGGATCTGTGAGGCTGTCCATGCATTTTAGCAATGCAGAACAACTGGTGTGTACTTGATGAGTTGGTGCCCATGTTAACCTAAATAAAACACGTTATTTAACAACTAAAATCACCGGACTGATTTATTCCTGCCTATGCAGTCCTTTTAGCTGTAATGTTATGGAATCTTTCAGTCTTCCAGTGTGTGGCATGCCACACTGAGCTGTCACCATCTGTGTAGCCCTAGAGAAGTACTGAGTTTGTTTGATTTTGCTTTTCCTATTGAGTTTGACTGCAGGAAAAATAACCTGTATGCAAATGTTTCCAGGCATTAACAGTCTGCTCTGCTCCCGTATTGTCTTTGGGCACCAGATCTGGCAGCTGCTGAATGCACCCAGCAAGGGCCCAACAGCAGAGTGCTGGTAATCGGTGGCCTTCCTACTGAAGGTATCAGATGGTCACCATTGCCCTAAATTTTGAGCAGATTGAGTTACTTTTACATTTTTGATTGTGCTGCTGTCCTGCCGGGCTGGATGATGATGAATTTGAACTGGCCAGCTCCCTTTGAATCAGTTTTGAACCTTCTTCAGCACAGACTCAGCAAGTATCTGTGGGCTGACTAGGCAGTTTTCTATTTACATCCCTCTAGCAAGAATTTGAAAAGAGAAAGAAAATGAGCTTCCTTCAGTTGCAATTATTTGATATGCACATTACAGTCACTTGCAAAGTAGCACATCTCTTCTGTTAGTATTTTCTTAGTAGTAGAACCCAAAGTAGCAAGTTGTTGGTATTGTTTTGTATAAGTATCTCAAGTTTCGTATAAGTATATTGAAGTGTTATTTTAATCACATTAGCTATTGATCTAGAACCCACTCAAATCCCTGGAAGGATTTTGGATCTGCAACAGTCTTTATGATATCAGTTGATGGGAGACTTCCAACTTAGTTCAACCAACAGGGATGGGACTTATGCAGAATTTGACCTCTTAGCAGCCCCACAGATATGTTTCCTACCCCACAGCTGGTACAGAATGAGCAATACCTCTGTACTTCTCCACACAACCTTCCTGTGTGAATCAGCCTTCAACTATCCAAATTCTGTCCCCGCTCATGTTCAGGTCTAGAGTTCCTGCGGAGAGGCAGGATTTGGTACATTTTGTGATGCTGACATCTCTCTTCTGGCATGCAGAAAAAGTCAGTCTGAGTTCCCTTCGAGTAGGCTGCTGAGTGACCATCCAAGGCGAAAATAGCAGCATGTGCCACTGACCTACTTACTGCTGAAGGCTCCATGCTCCATTATTGATGAGCTGATCTACTTAATGCCATCCTTGGGTATGTGGTTAGTTCAGTGGCAGGATGATTGCAACTATTCTTTCCCTTCTGGTCTAATGTAACTAGAATATCCCTATTTTATAACCCGAGTCAGTTTCTGCTGAATGCTGAAGTAGTGTCATTATTGTTTTGCTTTTTGTATATTACTGAACCAACTATAGCAATGGACCATGCTTTCCTATGTTAAAGAAACTCTGACCAATTATAAAGGCTGGCTGTGCTTCTGTGATTAAGATTTATTCTAAAATTTCATTTTTGCATATGTATTTTAAGCAGATCTGTTTCCAAAACTTATTTTTCAGTTCAATACCTGTGAATATAGAATTATATTTTACCTAGTATAAATGACTCAGTTCATGTTACTGAAGGAGATGATTTTGCTTTTGGAAGACAACCTTTGGAATAGGAATTCCCTCATGGGAATGTGATAAAAGTAACTGTTGGCTCTGCTTTGTGCCAATGGTGGGGTGGAGGAGGAGGGGAAGAGGAAGGCTCCTGTGCTACGTTTAGCCATGTTTGGGATGTAAAAACATCAACTGGTCGTGACTTCAATTTAGAGTTATTTAAGTAAAGTATGCTGCTTTTATTACTTAGGAATTGATCAATTCCTAAGTAATAGTTATGGTCCTAAGTTATAGTCCTAAGTAAAGTTATGGGAAACAAAATAATTGTCAACTGTGAACTATGATTGTATGTTGAGATATGAGTAAATTCTGTTGAAGGGAAATGGGGATCCCATACAAACTCCATGGGAGCGCAAAGGGAGTTAAGCCATTCTTGGCATCTCTTACAATGAACGCTTCCCCATTAATTAGATTAACTGTAGAGTTTTTCTGTGTTAACGTACTTCTTTTCAGACATTACACATTTTTCTTAACGCTAGGTATTAAACACAGTAGCTGCCTGTGAAGACTGGCAGGTCTCCCTGTTAACAGCTATTCCTAAGAGGCAGGAAGGGAGAGCTGCAGATGTTGAATCCTGGCAAACATGGTTGGTTTGTTAACCATGGCGAGCGCACAGGACATGACCAGTATCATGGGGCCTGCTCTAAAAGGAGGCACAACCCAGAGGAAAATGAAAAGGTAAAAGCACAAGTGCAGCTAAGTGTTCTGCAGCAACACAAGCTGTGCACAGCACTGCACTGACTGGAGAAGGAACTGTTCCTCCATTTGCACCCCCTTAACACAGGCATTTAGAAAGTTTGAAGGTACTGTGTTTTATGGCTAGAATTCTAATAGAAGTCGGAGAATGTGAAATGACAAAGAAAGGACGATAGCAACATCAATTCCACTAATACAACTGCTATGTTTTCATGCACTGATGAAAAATGTTAACATACTCATCTAATCTTAACTTTCTTTGCTTCGGGGAGAAGGTTCAATATTCTTGCTGTATATGTATTTGTGTGTTATTTTGGCAAGATGATTGATAGGAATGAAAAAATAATCTATGAATGGCATACGGATGGTAAGGAGGAAATGATTCATTGTTTCTCAGAATATAAGAAGTTACAAGCTACTGCATACTGATTAGGCAGTAGACTTAAAATACATAAATAGAAGAACTATTTTTTTCCATTTACTCTAAAAAATGAAACTGTGCAATTCCTTTTAACAGACTGTCACAGAGGCCAAAAGTATTCAAAATGAGACTAAATAGCTCATGGAAGATAGGTGCTTCCATTAAATGCAATGTCACAAATGTTCACCTTTAGCTCGGGTAGCTTGATACCTCTCATTGCCGGAGTGTGAAAAATATTTATGTGAATATGCAAACACCCACATTGGATCAAATGAAATCCCGAATTATCTTCTTCCCAATAGAAGGGAAGAATAGTTAGAAAAGAAAAGCAGGACAAGTGAAGAGTAATCCAAATACTTGTGTACTAGTATTAAATATCTATTATAAAAAGCATCCATCCTAAAAAGCATCCATCCTAAAATCTGTCTGATGTAACTATCTATCATCTTAACTGCCTTCCTGCCTCACTCAGGAGAATTGAATTCCTCAGGAAGCCTCTTGAATTACAGAAGATGTGAGTTGAGCTTTATGAAGTACTGCTAAGAAATCCCAGGTTCTTATAGCTTTGGTTAGAGCATTTTGTTACAAATTGAGTCTAAGCCTTCATTCTTTGCTCATCTATAATTCTTTTTGAAGTAAACCTCATTGATATCCCAGCTGAGCTGAGTACAGTTTTTTTCAAATTTGCGATTTTGTTAAAAGCACAAATGTTTTGTGAATGTTTTCAGGTAGTGCTCGCAGCATAGATGGCCCCAAAGGCTCCCAGGACTCAGTGACCACAGTCATGCAGTGCTTGTCCTCTTTGCTCCGTATGCTTGTGGAGATGTGCTTATGAAATAACACCAACTTACAAGTTAGTGCAGGATTCAGAGTTCCATCTTTGGAAGTGCACAAAACAGAAAGAACCGGTCCCATCCGTTATCACTTCCCATCTTAAGAGTTTGTGTTTGAGGAAAGGCCTGAACCTTACAAGCAAACTCAGATTTCTTCAAGCATTTCTTCAGCATTGCTCACACAGAGAGGAATTTAGTCCTTTACCAATTACCCTTAAGTGTGAGAACCTGTTTGAAGGGGAATCAAACAACAGTCACAGAAAAGTGGAAGCGAGTTTTCCTGAAGAAGCTGCTGTCACGACTCTGCCTGTCAATTCAGCACTTGAGAAATCTCCTACACTCAGCTGCAACAGGGGAAATTACTGTTTTTGTCAGCTAGTGGAAGGGAAATTGAAGGCGTATGTGAAAAGATGGGAGAAATGTTTTATAAAGGAGACATTACATACAACCTTCCTAGTACGGTAGTACCAGAACTGGTGGAAAGGTGAAGAAAAAATAAGTTAATGAACCTTTCTGATTTTTGGAAATCATTTTCCATAAACTATCGGGACTCTCTTGTCTGAAAGACGAGTAAAGCAGTATTATTTCCAACTGGAATTCCATTCACATCAATTAAACTTGATAATAGGCAATTAATCGACTGGAAGATTTTCTTCCTGTGTGCTAAGGAAAGCTATCTTTACTGTAGCGTTTTCCTTTTCATTATGAAATGTGTTCATATCATTCATAGTATTCCTATGTATTATCATTATAGCATTATCATAGTAGTATTAGTATTATCATGTCCACTCCAATGTTTCTGCCTTCATTTAATAATTACACTAGATGAACTGTTGAGTGATAGGATGAATGATAAATTGCTGTGAGAATCAAAATATTGATTTCATGCCCTGTGGATGATTGCTATATGACATTATTATTTGTTAACAGAATACTTTTTAATGATTTCCTGAGCAGATTCAATTAAAAGAGGACTGAGACTGCATCACGTGTGCCTGCAAATCAGGTTATGGGCTAGATGCTCTCCGTGCTTTGGGGCAAAGCAACAGACAGTTACCGTGGAGAAGAACCAAAGACTGCAGAAGAGGGAAAAGAAAACCGGCCTTCCTGGAAGCCTTGCAGACCAAAGAGCATGTAAGGAAGGACAGAGGTGGATAAGAAACTGTTCTATCTAGAACCGCTTTCTTGAGGGAAATGCAGCTTCCAACAATGTTGTCTTCAAGTCTGCATCTCTTCCCTCCTACAAAAGAGCAAAAAGGGGCAGCAGGAGCAGGGTAGCAATACAAAATTGTGAAGAGCTTGTGGAAACCAGTCGTAAGCACATTCGGGAATCCTTTAGTTCTCTTTCTGGATGATAGTTTGGTGGTGCAGAATTGCAAGCACACTCATCTATTCTAGATTTTTCTCTTCATTTAAGATAAGTTTTCTGTGATATTTTTCAAATGTTTCATGAATAATTAAAAAGAAACTAATAAGAGAAGGTCAGTGTAATTTACTAAGCCAGTAATTCTTGTAACTCCACATTAGAAGGTGGCAGTTAATTTCTAACAATACCACCACTGTTGTCTGAGCTGTTCTAGGCAAAGAACCAGAATACATTTCCAAGCTAATTGGAAGCTACATGAAGCATTCATTCTTTTAATATATGTAGCATCCCATCTGAAATCACAGTGACTAACAGTGCATTTATTAATAGAACCAGCCTCAAAGACTTAACAGCTTGATTGAATTGAGCACTGTGTTTCTTGAACTGCAGCCCCTCTATCCCATGGTCATGGTAGGGTGAAAACGCAGTGTGATGGCTGGACAGGGCGGAAGACTTCAGAAAGGGAATGCAGAGGAGCAGTGCGTGACCTATGCACTGCAGGGAACTGTGCTTTTCAGCAGACCATTGCAATGGAGTCAGAGGTGGGTTTGAAATGATAGTTACTGCTCTGTGATCCGTGGGCTGTTACTCAGACTGTCCATGCAGGGCTAGCTAAGGTGCACTAAGGCACTGAGGTTGCTGCCAACATTTTACTTACATGTTTACAAGATGTCAGTAAAGCAAAAGAATTTTGTTTGCTGTTTTTAGGACTCTGCAAGTTACAGAAACCCTTTGACTTCCTTCAGCTGCAGTAACTATAGCTCAGTGCTCAAAGTCTGGCCACCACCTCCATTTTAGTACTGGAAAAGGGGCTTCTTAAATTACCAAAGACCTACCTGGAATATAACAACCTGTGCCATCCAAGTGGCACTAGCTCACAGGGGTTCATGAGCCCCCTTTGCTCATTCCTAATCGATGACTTGCTTGTTTCTTAGGTCAGGTAAAGAGTAAGGCAGCTGTTCCATTTATCTGCTTATCTCCTGCCACTGCCCCCAGGCCTTTTCTGGGCTGCAGGAGGAGAATAACGACTTTTAGAGTCCTCCAGGATGCTGGTTGTATCTTTCAAGAACATATCTCTAAAGCTCAAAATATGTAACCAGGGTAAATGTCATGATTTATTTATTTTTGACTCTCAGCATATAGATCTCAATATTTGCTGAGTGAAAAATCATAATTGCATACTACATCCAGCCAGGTGATTTACATACCTTTCATTTGAATTGCCTGCTTCTCCACTACTTTCAGTGGAATGTCAGGAATACTATGAGCTAAAGAAATGGATATGCTGGTAGTGCCTGACAGTGTGGGCAGCTTGGAAGCTCCATCAAATACTTGAACAGAAGTGTGACTGTAACTGAGGTCACTCTGTTTGTTAGGTTGTCACGTCAAAATGCTGTAATGTTACAGCATTACTATTCAGGAAAGGTCTAGAGTTTTCTATTCTTCCTTTAGCAAATGACAGAAGGGAGACTTCTTTCTGACTCACATCACATTTCACAGGGGGAATTCACTCCTGCTGATGGAGAGATGAGAACACAGCTCTAGGAACATAAAGCTGTCATGCTTCTATCATTCTCATATAGCGCTCGATCTGCAATAAATGACATTTTTAAATTAAACTCATCCCTTCTTATTTTGTGTTTCAAGGATGTCACTCAATCATACAGTCTAGCTGTCATCTACTTCAATAAACCCCAGAGGGAAAGTAGCATATCTTGCTCTAAGAGGAAAATGACACTTTATTAGTTTTGGCGCATGATTTCTCAAGTCAAACAGCTTTTGGATTCTGGAAAAAAAAAGCTAAGTGCACTTGTCAATTTTTAAGTTCAATTCATTAGGAGTTCTGAATTGTACAGATCATAACTAAAGAGCTCATTTGAGAGCTGATTGAAGCGCTATCTTGTTAATGACTGAAGCTTCAAATCTCTCAGAAACCCTTACATCACAGCCCAGCTGCTTCCCCTTTTATTCCCTCTCAGTTGCTTAGCAAACTACTCTAAATACCAAATCACTCTTGCAAACTAAACTAAGGAACCTTTCCTTGGTCAGATAAACATCCCTGAAAAGCATTCACTAGTTATTCAAGATGCATTTTGTAGGTGGTTAGACTGCCATCTTAATTATAAATGGGTTTCAGGGAGTTGGTTACTATAGCAACAGTCTAGTTAGTGCTTTTTCCAGCAGAAAACCCAACTTGCCTGAACATTGGACAGAAGGCAGAGTGGATGAGCAAGGGAAATTCAGCTTGCATCTGTCTGAGTGCCACAAATTGCAGCATCCTGTAAGCAGACTGGAGAGCAGCTCCTTTTCCTCAATGTTTTTTCCTGTCATTGACAACTCCCCTTTGATGTTCCTGTAGAATACAGCCCTCCCTTAGTGCAGAAATGCAACTGCACCAAGGTTAATTAAGGATGACACCCACTGAAACATTTCCTAAAAGAACAGTTGAAAGCAGAGGGCAGAATCGCTCTTAGAAAGCTGGAATTGTGCAAATTGTGTGTTTTAGTTGGCATGTTTCCAGCTGTAAATAAGGCTCCCTGTCTCTCCTTTCTGAAGTCAGGTAGGATTTGTTTTGTCATCAGTTTCCTTGCAAACATCTCAGCCCAAAACCACCTTGGCTTGATTTGCCCAGATTTAATGCCTAACTTCATAGCAAAGTTCTCTGACATACTTCAGCCCAGAATAACGTACATTCTTTTTTGCTTACTGTGCTAGGCTGTACCGCTGTCTGTGAACTGGGAACATCTTTGTCACCTTTAAATGCTGTAAATGGGATGCAGTCTCTGTGAACCTGGACAGCCTAAGAAGAGACCTGCCACTTCAGATGCATGTGGCATTGCCTCCCTCGAAGAGCTGACAAGGAGAATTTGCTTAAAAAGGAAGAGCCACCCCAGAGACCTGAGGGGAACAGGTCTCATTTGAGTTACTTAAGGGTGTCCTGTGTGTGAGACGTTCATTGTGCAGGCTCCAAGTGTCCTGGCTCCTGAGCACTGCTCTTTGGAGGACCTTGGTTCTATCCCTCTCCCCATGTTATTAAGAAAGGAATTTGGGGTTTTACACTTGAAATCCCAAAGCTGAGGCTGGCAGGCTCTTCCTCCTACTCACTTATTACCAGCTGCCTGGTGAATACATGCAACACCAGATCTGTACAAAGCGTTCTTGCAGAAGCAGAGACAATATCTGCTCTGTTTTCATGACTGCGTTCAAGATAGGGCCAGATCCTCTCTTGTCTGAACGAAGAAGCCAGCTCTTCTTTGGAGGCTGCTAGGTGGATACCAGCCTCTCACTTTCCTGTCCATCCTACCCTTACGTCTTCCTGTGCATCACTGCAAATCAAAAGGGCAGCAGATTTTCTTCAGAACGGGGTGACAGCTTTGTACTCTCAGTAAAACAAGCAGGACCAATCCCATGCAAATGTTACAAGGTTAATTGTTTTTGTAGTCAAATTGTAACCTGATATTTTGCAGTTAAATGTCAGGCAAGGCACTAAGCCTCTGAATGTTTGTGTTCTGCACTGGTTTCTTCCCATTTCTCAGACAGAAGCACCTTATTTCATATGTCTTGTCCCTTAGCCCCTGCTGCTGCCTACAGAAACTGTTCTCCTCCTTTTCTTTTTCTCTTTCATTACCATCCCTATGAAGATATCGAATTTGAGGATGAAGGAGACAGAGCCAAATTCAGCTCCCATGTTAAACCTGGGAATCAATCCCCTAGTTTCAAATTTATGCTAGTGCAATGAAAATCAGAATTTAGCTTTCTGTGCTGTTGGCAACAGGGGAAAAATAGAGTTCCTCTAAGACTGTAGCCATGGAAACCGCCCTGCTGCAATAGTGAGCAGAGCAGCAAATCTTTCTCTTCAGTTTTAAAATGAAGCACATTTAACAACACTGTGGTGCATCTGGCACTGCAGAGATCATCTGGGTTGATAACTGTTGAAAACCGTTCTCTAGTAAATAAGCTGGTGAGAGCATTTCTTCCTCCTTTGGAATCCTGATGTTGGATAGAGTAAGGATTGATGACACAGTCCCGTGAAGGCAGTGCATTGAGACTGAGCCAGGTCCACAAGCCACAGTGCTTAATGAAGGAGAAAATTGTTTAATTTAGCATTTAATTGAAGTATCTGGGCACCCCGTGCCTAACGCTCCACTGTATTAGCAGAGGCAGTGACTTGTCACGTTGGTCTCCCTGCTCCTTGGTGATGTGACCCCATATGTGTCAAACAGTATCCGTGCACCTTGGGATGCCTTTGCGTGGACAGGAGTGCGTGTGAGTGTGTGTCTGTGCATGGATGTGCACGTGTGCTCTGTCAGATGAGATTGCAGAATTCCGTTCAGCACAAGACCGTCTGGGCAGCTCACATTATAAAGATGTGTGGAGCAGAGCTGGAGGCACTTCCAGGCAGCACATGTGCTGCCTGTCACTGCATATATATATATTTTTTTTTGCATCCCATTATGTAAGACTTGATAAAGGACCTCTTTCCTATGCCGCAGAGAAAACTTGGAGTATATAGATTGATTGCTCTGGGATTTGAATCTGTTACTCTTTTCCTATTGGGTGCATTTCAGAGGGATTTTGGCTTTATTTTTTCACCTATTGCAAATGTCTCTGTGGCCATGTGCAGAAATAGTACCACACTTTATCCCACAATTGTCTGTGTTTTCCTTTGTGCTTAATCCAAATACTGCAGTTTCTGCCTTTCCTATGCCTTGAAGATGGAGAAATAATCTGTTTGGAAGAAGTGCAACCACATTTAAGCCAGAGGGGATAAAGGTGAACTGAGAGGAATAGAAAAGCATTACAGAAGTTGGCTAGCCTACAAGCAGGTCTTTTACTGGTGAGACTCAGAAACACATCCCCATGTCATTTAGCAGTGTCTGATCTGTATTTTATCTGCTTTTGAATCTCAGATCCTTTGTACTAGCAATGATGTGTATCATACTGTCTTCTTCCATCTAGAGCTGCCCTACATTTTATGGCAATCCCTCTTTGATAGACAGTTATCTATTCATTTCTGACCAGAGGGCAAGCTTATCACAATGCTCTTTTTACTGCTATCACTGAAAGACATCCAAAAGCTTTAACTGGTACATTATGTGGCTGCTTAATATTTGAATGAAATGAGCTACTGGGAGAAGATGTCTGGCTTTTGTCACCCTGCCTTGTTTGCTGGCTTGCTGGAGGGTGCCATTCAGACCACATTAAGTGGTAGAAATGCCTCAGTCTGAAAGTCTGATCTGCCCGTGTCCCATCATGATGAAATGTGGTGTTGTCTACCTGTTTTGTTGGTTCAAGGATGTATTAGTCAGGAGAGACACCCCAGAACACTGCAACTGGACAGTGTTGCCTTGGTCGAGCCAGAGATTTTCCTTCTGGAAAACCTGCAGCAGACAAGCACAGACTCGTGGAGTTCAACTTCCTGGTGAACTCAAATACGAAACATGTTCAGATTCCTCTCTAGACCACAGAGGAAGGGAGAAATGGAACTGGAGCTGGCATTGGTGCTTCTCCCATCATCCAAATTCAGACTCTGTGTTGAATGGGGTGGAGGAGTCGAGGAGAACAGGCACAGCTTGGCGGCCTGCACGCCGGGAGGAGCAGGGGCCACGGGCTTATCTGTGCATTGGACTTTGGGACGTTTTTGCACAGTCCTGCCAGCCAGGGGCGTTTCCGTGCTGTCCCCCTCCACAGTGTTCAGGGAGCTGCTCTGTGAGGGGTGCTCCCCACCACCCCCATGAGGAAGGAAAGATCCTGAGTCACCTTCCAACATAGGAAGTTTCCCAGCAACCCTGTAAGACGTCTGTTAATGTGGGCAGGCAAGAAGATACTGGGTAAGGAAATTGGCCACACAGCAGTGTTTGTATCTGCCCCCACAGCAATTTCTCAAGTCCTGTTAAATGCCACTTTAATTACTGTGTAAATTCATTTTGTGTAAGAGCTTTTTTGCCTCACAAATTCCACCTGGCTTTCAAGCTAACATTGCTTAGCAGGTTAGAGATGCACTCAGCACAGATCAGCAGCTCACTTTTGGAAAGAACCTGAATTCACTCCTCCGTGGGACCCAGGCGGCAGCCTTTGAACAGTGATGGCCCCACAGGTACCTCTGCTGACAAGTGCTGGACTCTAGCAGCTGCCGTGTGACACGGGGCACCAGAAATGCCTCCAACTCAGTGGCGTCTGCTTGTTGTGTCCTGTGTAGTGCCAAGATACAGCCTGCTACCACTTCTGGCAGTCACAGCAGCCACGCTCTGGTTCCCTCAGAAAGCCCCTAACTCCCCTTGCATTCCTGGCCTGTGCAGGCAAGGGCACTTGGAGCAGCAGCCCGAAATACCAGGCCAGTGTGCAAAGCCTTGTGCTGTTCTAACCCCAAAAAGCTGCATCTGGCATGTTTTTTTACGTACACCGGCGGTCTCATCGTATGAGCGAGGCTGGCAGCTTCCACGAGGCTGAAGTGAGCGCTCCTTGCTCGCTGTGCGCAGCGTGAGCAGCTCCTCGGCAGTCACCTCGGCCCTTGCTGCAGCCTTCCCTGCACCCGCCACAGCCTCCAGGGCTGCCTTCTCAGAGCCCAGCTCCTCCCTCCAATACCACAGGGTATATAACAGAGAATTCAGGTAGCTTTTATCCTTGGGGACATGTGCAGATGCTCTGGCACCCTCAGCACGCTTAGGCAGCAACAGGAGCACAGTACTGTGGGCTTTCCTGCCTGCTAGTGAGCTCACCAGTCACTCGCACCTGCACGACAGGCCCGGCTGTGCGTGCCATGACAGCGGGACTCGATGCAGAGCTCTGCCTTGTGTCCTGTTGCCACGACCGAGGGGCAGGCAGGCATCGTTTTTATAGCTGCCATTATGTCACGGGTGCATTTCCTAACTGTGTGTGAGGAGGCTGAGCTGACAGCCACATCTGCTGTCTTGTTTGAAACATGGCAGATCCAGCAGTGCAAGTATAGGAAAACAGCCCTACTGGTGTAAAAACAGCTGCATCTGGGAAAAGCATCAGGGCTTACAGGACTCAGGGAATTTGATGCTGGCCCTTGTTGGCCCTTGTTTTAGTGAACAGTGTAATTTAAATTCTAATCACTTTTACCTGCCACTTTAAAGCAGATGTTAAGAGCAATGAAACTGGAAAGCACTGAGAAGTCCTCAGTATTTAGCAGAGGATTCTGCCCCAGGCCTCACTCTGTTAAAAGGGAGCAGATGTTTCACTTGTCCCACCTTTCCTTTCAGGCTCCAGTGGGCACTCACCTTCTCCACGCGAGCAGTTACTGGTGGTTCCCCCTGTCGCCGCGGTGCCGTGTCCGGGGCTGCGGGCTCCACACATGGGGATAGGGTGCTGCTACCAGCCCGTGCTGTGCAGGGGGCCTCCGTGTAGCTCCACACACCAGCACCGCCTCGCCGGGCCTCCGCCGGCAGCGACGACGCTAGGGAGAAGTCGGTGCCGTGTGACGCTTGTGAAAAGTCATTGGGTAGGTCTGAGCAGACAGAATTAAACAGAGGTAAAAATGTTGGCCTGCTGAGAGCTGCAGGAGAGGCAGAATCACTTGGGCTGAGGTCAAACGTGAGGTCTTTTAGGTAGGAGAGGGCTTGATTATTTAGCTGGGCATATTGGAAATTTAACTTGCTTCTAGTGACCTCATCTAGGATTCTTGCTCTACTTTCCGGATCCTCAGAGCAAATTTGCTCACCATTTTGCTTCAAGTGATACATGCTGCTGGCTCTGAGATTTGTTTCATAATCGTGAAACTGGTTTGTGCAAGGGAGACTGGAGTAGTCTGAGACCATGGACTTGCATTCATTTTGCAACAGTAACTTGTTTTGGTACTGCGACATCTTACAAATGATACTGTTCATTTCATTTCCAAAGCACTTGTCCTCCAGGTACTGGTTTTCACAGCTGATTTTTAAGGATGCCACTTGGGTTACACAGCGCTCCAAGAGCTGGACGATGTTAGTGCTGTCCTGCTTTGGAGTGGGGCTGATGTAGCCCTGAAAGTATCCCAGGGGAAGAGGCTGCAGTGGCTTGTCACAGGAGACAGACAGTGAATGATACATGGGGTTATTTTTGTCCTCCCTGTCCAGAGGGGTTAAGGGTGAGGTGGCAGCGGTCTTGTAGGAATAACATGACTCTACTTCATGGTTATCATTTAATAAAGGGTTTTCAGAGCTCTGGAAGTCAGTGTCCCTGTTCAAACTTTCTGTCAATGGTCTTTCTTCTCTGGAGGCCTCACATCCCTTTGAAATGGTCATCTTCTCACTCTCAGCTGATGATGCCTGCAGATCATCTCTGTTGGCCTGTGACTGTGGTGCATAATGCGATGTTCTCGTGGCTTCCCAAGCCTCAGACATTGCAGTTGAATCCTTGGGGTGATTCCCTTCCCTTTCTTGGATATCCAGGTGAGAGGTGTTAGAGCAAGAGTCTAGGCTGTAGTCTTGTTCAGCAGTGTTGTCTGAAGAGACCTGGGTTCCCTCTCTGCTTCCATCCAAAGACATCTGCAGGTTACATGTCTCATGTTCTCTTGTGCTTTGTTTCTCCTGCTGAGCTTCCACGCTCACTTTCTGCTCTGAGCTGGAGCTGGGAGCATTCACGGTATCATCAGACTTTCCTGACTGTGACTGAGGACAGTGAAGAGAGGCCGGGGAGGAAACAAGCCCTGCGTGTTTTCGCAGCCAGTTCATTATCCCCATGGTCAGTGAAAGTTCAGTATCACAGAGTTTTAGCAAACATTCTTTGCCTTTCCATGTGCTGTGGAAAAAGCCCTGGCTGATAATGTCTACAGCTGGCTGGGAAGCCATGTTTTCCTCTGCTCCAACATGGAAGCTATAAATGGACAGAGGGATTTCAATGGCTTGTTCTGAAATGCATTCAGATGCAGACAAGTCATCATCTAGGACTGGGTTAATTTTCACTTCGTTTGGGTCATAGAAGAGCTCATAAAGTGCATCCCCGCTGTAGCTGTCTCGTGGAAATTTGCTGGGGACGCCTGGGGTTTGAGCTTCCTTCATTTCATCATCTTGTCCAGGAGAGAATGAATCATAGTAGCCTTCATCACTTGTGGATGTGGATTCCTGGTTGTCGCTTTTCGGTGTTCCTGTTTCTAGGGAACCTTCTTTGGAATTGTCACCATCTTTTTCAGGTGACACCTGGAGGTTTGGCACAGGTGTAGCTGCCTGGCTTTTAGCCTTTGCCGCATCAGGACTCGGTATCTTCAATAGCTTCTTATCAAACAGAGCACTCTGATGTAATCTCACTGACCTGTTGATGCTGTCCCAAAACTTGGCAAATTCAACTGTCTCATTCTGGCCAGGAGAGGCCAGCTGCTCCACACCACCTTGGAAGGAGCCCATGCCAGGGCTCTCTTTGTGCTTGGCTCGTCTCACCAGAACATCTTTGCTGGTCTCCGGCTCCAGGTGGGCAGAGCTCTCGTCAGCAAAGATTTCCCCGCAGCCCGTGAGGGAGTCAAAGCTCTTTAGCGATGCGACGTCTTCACAGAGAGTGTTGCAGTAGTCATAGGAAGAGTCGGACTGCAACTCGCTGTCCGAGCAGTCCTGGGACAAGCAGTCACCTCCAAATGCTTCCCCAGTTTTGAAAAGATACCTTGCAAGGCGTCCCGACAGCTCCCTCTTGCAGCCTGGAGAGGGCAGAGACTTGTCCTTCTCAGCCAAGAACATGAGACCATCTGGTTTATTCTTTTTTATATGAAATATATCTCTGAGTCCTTTCTTGGATCTCTTGAGGGAGATCCTCTTCCGAGGAATGGTTTTTGCAACAGCTGGTACAAAAGGCATCTGCGGTACAAAGTTCCTGTAGTCTATCATCTGCTGGCTGCTGCACGCGGACCGGCTGTGGCTGACCACACACTCCCTCTTACTGCCACTGCTGGGCACCCCAGAGAAGCTGACGCTGCTGACCAGTCGCCCCCTTCCCTTTCCGGACAAACCTTCTTCAGCGACTCTGCTGCTGGGGCCGCAGTGCTCTGACTTTTCTGCTTCAGCAACACACTCATGGGTTTTACTCTTCCGCACAAGCTTGTAGGAAGAGCCAGAAGATTTTTCCAAGCTGTTTTCACGAGCCCCATTCCTTGCTGCTCTGCTAGAAAATCTGTAGTTCTTGTGTGTGGCCAAACATGCCTTTTGGACTTCAGCTTCACTCTGGTGTCCCTCTGGGATTGTCTTTCTGTCTTTTCCTATATCATCCTTGTTTATAGGTGTTGTATGCACCAACGGTGCTTTCTCATATTGCACGCTGGATTTTATGAAGGTTTTACCTCTCTTGAGCTCCATCCTCCTTCCTCACATCTATTTCTGTAACGAAAACAAAAGAACAAGAGTACGACTTAGCTTGGTGGCTAGCAGTGAGTGTTCAGATCAAGTCAAAAAGCTACCACTTAATTACGACAGAAAAAAACAGTTAATTATGACAGAAGCATAATTTTGGATTTACGAAGGCCAGTGTAGTATTCTGAGGCAATGGCAGAGATAATCTTCACTGAGCATTGTTTACCTAGTTTCTAAATGCCGCTGCCAGTTTTGCTGTATGCCTATATGACTTGGTATTGAATCTGTTTTATGTTTCCATACATTTAATTAGTCCATACTTTTTTTTAGCTATGACACTTTTCTATGACAATTTTCTAGCAATTATATCATAGACACACAACATCTGATTCTTCCTGCCTTATGTCAGCGTGAATCACAGGTACATCCGTGGAGTTATCTAAGGACAGGTGAGGGATGAATCAGACACTTCCCGAAAAGCTGTTAGAGAAAGAGCGAGGCTGTTGCTGGGTAGGAAGCAAGGTTAAAACTCCAAGTCCCGTTCTTCAAAGAACGTGCTCAGTTATTCTTAAATGAAACCTCAGGTTGTGATTTGTCTTGTTTTGCATTGCTCATACATAACTAAAACCTCTTAGAGCCACGGAGCTCTGAAACACACACAAGCAATGCAGTGCTGAAGTTAACACACACTGACCAACCACATGTAACCACACTGACCGAATGAAAACCCACCAGCGGTCCCAAAAATGTTCTGAGAGTTAGCTCAGATTGCTGCATCCCAATACAAAATCAGCAAGGATGATTTTAAATTCAGCACTAAGCCTGGCTTTTGTATCCTCTTAAAACACCACCTCTAGCCTCCAGAGACTTTCTGATTGCCGGGGCTTGCTGGAAACAGCATTATCCTGAGCAGCACCCCCAGGAAGGTCAGGGTTTGTGTACCAGGTGGGCCTCACCCCCAGCACCACTCATCAGCTCCCCTTGCTCCACCAGCAACAGGCTGTTTCTCAGGAAAGCTGCAAAATGGCAGGTGGTTACAAATGTTTACTACTCGGTATAGCTCCATGATGATAAAAAACTCCAGGGTGAAGTAGGAACATTCTAGGTTAAGAGTATAGATGCTATGGAAGACATGGTGGGTGGTGATAGATGAAGGGTCTATCAATATGTCTATGGTGGTGGCACATTTGCTTGCATTTGGGGCTACATGATAGTATTGCAGATCAGCCTTAAAGAAAGGCAGTAAACATTTTTACTACACTGTCAGATATCTGGAGTTCACTGAAGCTGCAGAAAACCTGTTTTGCATATTTAGAAATAGGTCACTGGAACATGATTACATTTCTTTACTGAAAAGCACGGTGTGATTTAGGGAGAAATTTACTGTGCAGAACTCCAGCAGAGCTGGAAAAATGGTCAGAAACAACTGACACAAGATTTTATACCAGCTATTAATATCCCCCAAATTAAGGGCCTGCCATCTTAGTCCCTTGCAGCTGTAGAAGTAGATCCTGAGCCCTACAGAAAGTCCTGCTGCAAAGAGGCTCCCTCCGGGGCTGCGACAGGGCAGATGCTCACGTTACATGAATGCTCTGTCTAGAAAAGCTCCTCAAAGTCCTACAGCTCTTTTTGCCTGTCCTGAGTAAGAGGCAAGCATCATGTTTGTAGGAAAATGTGTTCTTGGGATGAAATAAACATTTTTCTGTTCCTGCCTAAGGAGGGTTTTTAGGCATGGATTTTTTTTTTTTTTAATCAAGAGTGAAACTTAATAAAGCTAAAAGTTCAGGCCTTCAGCAGATAGTTTTTAGGGAAAAGAAATGGTTAGTCTGAAACCTGTCTCCTTGACAAGGAAAGCAATAAAATGCCTGTTTTCAAGCTGGATCTGGAAGCTGCAAGGCATGGCTTGATTTCCTCTTTAACTGATCTTTTCTTTTTATATCTTAGATAGATTTAACATGAAAGCCCAAATGCCCTGAGTAACATAAGTACTGAGAATACATATAATGTAGTAATGGAAGACATCCCGATGTTTGCCACCAGTCATCCTGATAGAGCCATTCTTTGCCCTCAAGTTAAATCAGTTTTAAACACAAAGGCAGATATCTTTTAGAGTTCTTTTGCATCTGTACTTTTGATCTTTATTTGATGAAGAAAAACATTTTTTTAACTACTTTGCATAAAACCATCATGTTCATATTCTTTTTCTTTTTTTTTTCATTTCCCCCAGGATTTATGCAGTCTAGCTAGTATCTGGGTCGTTATGTCACCCTACTTATCTTGTTTCAACACTGGGACGACTTTAGGAATCCCCCCTATTATTCCACGCTCAGTTACATTTGAACACTAGGAGAGGGATGATCTCCTCAGCCAACTCTTTTACGACTCTAAAGAACAAATCACCAGAGACTGCAGATTTATTAAAATATTCATCCCAGGTGCTGTTTTGTAGTTACAGTGCATTCCTCTTCATCTTCATATGATATACATCTTTCCAAATACAGAAGTATTTTTGAATGCAGCTCTTTTCTATGTATGTTAATACATTTAACATCGCATGTTCTAATGGCTGTACCATTATACCATTTTTTTTCTTTTGTCTCATAGAAAAGAATTTTTTTTCCAGGGACACAGATTGTTTCACTAACCTCAGAAGGGTATCAGAGATGTTAAATTCAGATTAAAATTCTGCAAGGGAAAGTCACAGTGGTGACTTTCACATAACCCCAAGTGGTTATGTAAAACTAATGAAAATTCTGTGAAAAATGATTTTGGGAATTCATAAAATGGCACATCTTCCCTGGGACTTCTTGACCTATGCATTCAGCTACACGCTTGTCTATCTCTGCTCCTTTTTAATTATCTTCCTCTTATATTTAACTTGGAATATGCCTGCTCTTCCACAGAGGTCAATTGTATGTGAGGGGCTGATTTCCACTTTTGCAAAGGAAATATATTTTGAAAATTAAATTCACTCCAAAGAGGAGGATCTTGTGGAAATAGGCAACCAGTCTATTAAAGGTGACTTGTTATGTTTTCAACAAGTCCTGGATTTATTCTCATTTTCGTTGCTTGGTTTTCTTTTTGGCAATGATAGGATTATTTATAGAAACACATTTATATGGAGAACATCCCTGAATCTTCTCCTGGGCTACAGTTTAATTGTCATTTACCATGATCCTAAATGCAGAAGCCCTAAGAAACTCCATCTACAGTGAGGTGCATTTTTGTTAGACTTTATCATAATTGCTGCTCACTCTGAGGCTTTTATAAGCCTCTAAGCAGACTATTAGATCAGGCTTAGAGTATAATGGAAATAAGATTTTGGCATAGATTTGGATTATACTGCTCACAAAGTGCAGAGGTACTTGATGGTCAAATATACCATCTGTGCACAGGCTCTGACAGCCTTCTCACAAACATAGAAGGGTTTTACTGTGTCTGTTAAAGTAAAAGAAAACTCAGGTTTGGAAGAGGAAGGTGAGCACATGCCTGTACGCTGAAGAGACTCAATTTTAGGACAGTCAAAGCAGTTGCTTAAAGTCCTAGGTTATGAGGACCTGAACTAAATAAGTTAGCTAAGTGTTCTGGTTAATAGGAGCCATATTCAGATGTCCTAAATTCTACCTAAGTCCAGATGAGCAGACAAGGAGGCCTCAGCAGAGCATGGTGGAGCTGGACACAGCAGGACACAGGAGAAAGATGGATGGACGACAAGTCAAGTTCTCTATTGCCACCAATACGTGGGTCAGAAAAGAGAGAAGGACACATTTGCCTCCATTCACAGCCCCCAAAGTCTTGTGCCAGACTGGGATTTGGGAACTTTTGCGGGATTTTCTTACAAATTTCCTTTGGGAGGATTTCCTTTGACTTCTATGGCTGGTGTCATTTTAGTTTATCTCGTAGTGGAAAACTTTTGGTTAGGTCATCTTCTAAGAAAATATAAAATATCTAAGAAAAGAAAATGTATTTCACTTTCATCGGCCATTAGCTGAAGTGCCAGTCCTCTTGGGTGTAATTCTAGGAAGATCAGCCCACTGAGAAATTAAGAGCATCTGCTTCACTGATGTTGCACAGACTGGAAAAAAAAGGGATTACAAGGATGAAATTTAGACTGAACTCTCTAGTGTTTGCAACTTGGACTCAAAATTGCTTTTGCAACCATAACTGTAACCATGGCTTAGTTATTCCACAATATTATCAGCTGTCTGATTTGGACTATTCCTACTTGCCTTTTTATGTGTACTTTACATATAATTATTTCTCTGTTAAAGATGAGAGATTCGGCATATGGCAGTTGTTTTGTAGAGGAGATAGGAGTGTTCTTCCCCCTGTTCTTCCTTGAAATATGTATCTGGTTTGTACATTTGGGTATGTATTGTGCTTAAAATGGACACACCTTTAAATGACATATTATAAAATATTTCATGAAGAAATGGCACAACAGGAAAGGGAGAAGGATTGCGCACCCCAGGGTGAATTCCAGGACTCCCTTCCCGTGGCTACTTAATCGGGGCAGGTTTTTTGCTGGGCACCAGTCTAAAGAGTTAAAACGCATTAACAGCCAAGTGTGCTGAGCTGAGAAACATGGCTCCTCTCAAAATCTGTGGATGATGCTAATTTTTAATGCTTTGGAGCTAATCAATTAGCGCTGCATAAGAAAGAGGTTTTACGCCCAGGAAAAAAGGGGTATTTTTGGAATAAGCCTGTTTATTTACTTTCATGAATCTTGACTCTCTAACTGAGGAGATAAATTTAATACTGGAAATGCTTATGCATAGTGATATACATATATATAGCATATATCCTCTTCTGTTAGTTACATTTTTAATTATAAATCTGCTTCCTTGCTATAGGAGGTTCATATCCTGCTTGTGGTTATTGTAATACTGTTTCGTGTAAGCAAATGAATGTAAAAGTTCTTACAACGGAAACCAAAGAGGATTTTAAAGCAGTTCTCATCTTCCCGTGTAAACTGCTTACTCTGCTTAACCCCATCAAGAAATAGAAAAGAACAGGGTGGAAACAATGGAAGATGTAATCAGGGACAGTCATGACTCACAAGAATGCCTATTTTTAAATAAACCCATGTGACACACAAACCTGCATTGAGATCATGCCTGTCTTTGGAGTACTACTCCCTTAAGGACTGGTATCTTGTCATTTCCCTCAATCACTCTTGGGTAGCCCAGGATGCCCAATTATTTGCATCTACATCTAGGTCAGGCAATGGCTTTCCTGCTAGGAACCAGGAAAAAGTACATTGCCTTGATTTCCTTAAATCTTAATTCCCCTGAGCACACAGAATAAAATCTTACAGTCCCCAGCAGAATACTAGAGGGATGTGTAGTTAAAAGCTTAATCTTATTAGCAGGGTGCTATAGGAAAGTCTGAACCTTCAGTTAAGCCTTACTGAAGTAAAGCTAAGGCATTTTCATAGTAAAATTAACCACGTTTCTGCTTGTAGCACGCAGTGGCGGTGTGTACAAACAGGAGGGATCGTCCAGGGAAGAGCAGCACCCACCAGCAGGGACAGAAGGAGGGTGAGTCCATGACAAAAGGTGCCTCCTTCTCTGCCAAAACCCCTGCACCTCACTGAGGCACTTCTCCCATACCTGAGGCTGAGAGAACTATAAATGCCTGAAAGATTCTTGCTGCGCGTCATGAAAGAGCAATGTAAACTCTCGCACAGGGTGTCACTGAATCATTAGTCTATTGCCAGGGAAGGAAGGCAGCTGAAATTTCTGCTGTGTAGCTGAAAGGGAGACAGTGCATTTATTAGTTGTCATGCCCAGCAGCCTGTTGTACGAGGCAGCAAAGTGTTAACTTGCCAGCTTTGGCCATTTTCAGTAATATATTACTTGAAAAGGAGATTGAATGTGCATTTTTGCAAACACAGGTACACACTGGTCAGACATACGAAAAAATAAACAAAAAGCAATCCTTCAAAAATGAGCAATCAACCTAAAATACTAGTCCCTTACAGTCCCAGTGAGTGCTAGAGCAAAGGAAACATCATTGCACCAAAGCAAACAATAAGGCACATTACAAAAATGTGACTCACCATGTTTTATCACTGAGCAGAAATCCTCCCTCTAGCCTTGCTGCTGCGGCTGGTCTTTATCCAGAGGCTCCTGCGATGCTTTTCATATTCAAAGGGGCTGGACCACTGCTGCTCTCCACTGTTATTCTCCACCCCTGTCTTTCCCTCCTCCTCCTCCTCCTTCCTTCATCTCCACCCCCTTATTTCTCTTGCTTGTAGCTTTTCACATGTATCTTGATTTAGGAAGGATGCTTATTTCAGCCAACTGGTTGAAATCAGGGAAATGGAAACTGGTTTCCATTTCTAAAGGGAAAAAATCCAACAGGTAAGCTCGGAGTCCTGAGCCAGCATTTTGGCTACTCTCTATGTGACTGCTTGTTAAACAGGGAGGAGCACATCCAATATACTGGCATTTCTCACCCGGGTTTTTATTTCCCACTAGGATTTGGGAAAACAACCCAAACATATATTTCTAGGTTAGTGAGATGTTTCACTGTGGTATATTCCCATTGCTTAACTGTGCCACCCTGTGAATAAGTAGTTGGTAAGGCTTTTGTTAACGCTGATGTAAGAGGTGATCTCATGTGATAGCAAACTGGCTGAAAGGGGAGAGAGTGAAGGTTTCTGCTGCCCAGAGCTAGAATGCCTGGTGTTTGCCTCATATTTCATTCACCAAAAATGATTTACTGATTCCTCTGTGCAGTTCAGTGTGCAGTGACAATCTGAGGCTCAGTTCCTCTGAGCAGTGACAATCTGAGGCTCTACCATCATTCCTTGTCCCGGAGATGTGTTTATAATCACCGCAGGCACCAGAGCTTTAAGCACACGGAAGCGCAGTGCTGGCCTCCCTGCCCCAGCCCTTTCTTTGTGGTTCTTGCTTGACAGTCCTTCCCCACATTCGATTCCCCTGCATTCTCCTTCCCGATTGCTGAAATACCTCTGCTGAGGACACCATAGGGAGCCTCTTAAAAGCAGAAGTGTATATTATGAAGCAGTGGGTTAATCCACTGCAGTAGCTCTCTGGTGAGCTGCAGTTTTAGAGCTGTACTCTAGGATCCTGCAGTCCTGTGTGCGCACACTGGTAGATCTACAGGCAGTTTACCCTTCTCATTGTGGGGCTAACATCAGTATTGCTTTGGGGCAGTCATCAGGCAGGGGTCAGACAGTCGGGACAGAGCAGGTTCAGACAGGCCCAGTCTGCACCAAACGGGTATTTAAAAAGTCCTCCAGCTCTGTGAGCACCAAGGTTGGGTGCTTCCCATGATTAAGAGGGTGCATCCCTGAGAGCGCTGACCTGTGCTCCCTCATGTGACAGCAGAAAGGGAACAAAAGCTTAACCTGCTACCAGCATCTCAGCAAGCTGGCCTTAGCTGCACCCTGGAGATGGGAAGGAAAAGATCTGCAACTTCGTGCTGTGAAGGCTCCGAAGGCTGCCTTCGAAGCCAGCTAGGAAAGCTTAAAACAATGCAGAACAAACAGCTTCTGCTCTGAATACCAACCGTTAAAGCCAGAGGCTTTAAGCCTTGTTGGTAGAGACTGGAAAGTTTAATTTTGGAAACCCACAGTGTTCAGCCCAATCTGAGCCAGGTTAGAAAGCCCTGGTGTGACTCCACTGAAAGACTGATGGGAGGAAGGAGCAAGCTACAGTGAACCCCAGGAGCTCTGGCAAGCAGCTCAAGTGCGATCCTGCAAGCAGCTACATTACAAGTGGATTTGATTTTTTTGATTCTGCATGAAATATCTGTTTATTAAGTATAGAGAGAAACATTTTTTCATGATGGGGAAATGAGGCTACCGAGTTGGTAGTGGTAAAACCTTGCTGTACAGTGATACTGGCTTTGGGAACCTCCACTTGCTGTGCTGTGTTTTAGAAAGAGGTAACCTTTTAAACCTTTGAAGTCCTCTATTCAAAAGAGCATTAATGCTTTTCAGAAATGCCGATAGACGTGAGAGTCAGTCAGAGGTCAGTTTTTGTGCTGATTCAAGGCTAGTAGCTGGTGTTGGTAGCATCTCAGAAGAGCTCTGTGCTCTAGCAGTGTTTTAGGTAGTTCCTGTATCTCCACTGCTGTGCAGCTCTGCTCCTCGGGGACTGGGGTAGCTCTTGTGGAGTTGGCCCTGCTTCTGCTAAATGGCTCCTTTACTGGAGGGGTCAGGGGAGGTCTCTGTCAGACCTTGACAAGATACCCAAATGTCATGACTCAGATAAAGTCTCTCCTATGATGAAAAATCTCCAGGTTTTAGGGGCTTCATTTTCCATGTGGAGAAACATATCCTGCTGTAGAGCTTTTTATTTCCCTTCATCAACTGCAAACCATCAAGCTCGCTCACTGTCTTAAATCACAGTCCCACTACACATATAGGACAGTGAAAAGCAGCTAAGTCACAGTAGCTTTTACATGCTGTAATAGAGCCGCTTTTCCTTTCTAAGTGGTTCTCAACTTACAGTTACCTGAACTATCCTTTTCTACTGTCACTTCATTTTAGGCTATTTCTGTGGTTGTTCATCAGATCAGTTCAAAAAGCCTTCCTTTTCACACAGTGCTTTGCTGTATTTGTCTGTGTAAATACCTGTGTATGAATCTAATCAGCCTTTGCTGATTCAATCAACTTCAGTCTGTCTGGAATTGTTCTGGGTATCCAGGGGCAGACAAGGGAAGTGGAGAACTGTAAATGAAGGGCATGGGTGGGACAAGGAGGGACCTTCAGTGAAGAAAGACTAAAGAGCACCCAGACCCTGATGTGGCAAAGAAACGGCAACAGGAATCCTTGATATCCAATGAGAATGAACTGGGGAAGGGAGGAGGAAAATCAGCAAAAGGGATAGTATGGAAAGACAGGAAGCTCCTAAATCAGCCAGGGAGTTTTTGGATGAAGCGGGCCCAGCCTGCCAAGACTTGGAAGCTTCCGTCTCCCCAAAGTGGGCAGTAAGTATTTTGCACCAAACTACTGAGCACAATTATTAGCATGAGCTACTCACGCACAAAAGAGGCTGTACCATTTTAAAATCTTCTCTGCATGGAAGGATATAGCTGACTCTGTAATAATCCTGTACGGACTCAGGACAAATCTGTTTGCTGAGATAACTCTTTCTTTCCAAGGAATTACCTACAGAATGAATTCACCCAAGCTATTTTCTGCCAGAGAACCAATGGCAAGTCTAACAATCTCTAATACAGTAGACTTTTCTGCTAACATCAGCTTAAACTGAATTATTCATGAATCCTTATCAGTGTATCATGGTTTTGCATGCTGTAGAGATTTGGTAATGGGATATGGAGCCTTTTCTCTCCAGATCACTATCAGAAGACTGCCCTAGGTTGAAGTGAGCAATCTTTGCTAGTTATCTGACTGCTTCCTAGAGCTTGCATTAAGTTAATTACTGCTCTGCTTTCAGTTACTTGATGAGCTAGTGTCTGCTACTGAATTTATGATTAAAAATAGTTAATAACATCAATGCTTAGCAAAGTAAATAGACGCACTTTTATCCACAGCTTTCTGTAAGCATATTCTACCTTCAATATCCTCATGCTTGTGTCTTCCCTGTGGGGCTTGGTTGTTCTCATGTTGTTGAGGTGGAGAAGGTAGGGCTGCAAGAGCCATGTCAGCACTGGTTTGAAAAGCAATCGTATAAATGGAAAGGAGGATTTTAATGAAATTTCTCTAGCTCCTTATCTGAGAATGCTGCCATTAAGCTTTCCACTTTAAGCAGAAGACTATCAGATAATAAATGCTCACTTCTTACAAAATCAGTGGGTGAAAATGAGCTGCATTATCTGGAGCACAGAATTGTTTCAGCAATCCCAGGTCTTCACAACGCAAAGGTAATAAATACATTGGAGGATCTGATGCCTCGGGGACATATCTACAGACATGCTTAGAAACTGATATTCAAGTCATATGTTTAGAAGTTTTTTCCATTCCAGATGTGCCTGTGTAGCATAGGTATCTATCCAGACGATACAAGAATATCTGTAGTTACACTATAGTGTTAACTACAGTGTTACACTGTAGTGTAACTAATTAGTGTTACTAGTGTAGTAATTAGTGTTACTAATTACTACAGTAATTAGTGTATATTTGGGCATATATTTCTCTATAGTGGCAGCATGTGAGGGTGGTGGAAAGATGAATTTATGGCTATGTTTATCTGCTTCTGCTCTCTGAAACTAGAGCAGATAATGCTCTTGAATAAATTTTACTCTTTTGGCCACAAAAAATTTTACTCTTTTGCCAAAAAGTAGGAAATTCAGTGTCTGAAATGTTGCCACAACTGTAGGTTAACCAGAACTTAAAATTCATTCTTTACAGAAAACCTACTTTAAGGTTATGTTATGTCCACCCCACCTTTAGAAAACAGCACAGGCTCTGTGTTTAAAAAACAGCACATCCTGGTACAACCTAAGAGCAAAATTTTATCTGCTTCCACTGTACAAAATGCCCGTGTGATGACTTGAGAGAAGGTTATAGGATTTTCTTAATAACTTTTTCACGTGACTTGGTTTCCCTGCTTAATTTTGAATAGTTCTCTGCCTGGCTACATGCATTTCATTGTTCTGAAGGCCCTGCTAAAACTCAAGCAGGAAACAGATACAGAGGAGGTAGCCCTAGATACACAGCTTCAAATAACAGAGATGAGGCCAGCGGTGAGGGACAGACTGTTTCAGGGGCTCTAATAGGATAGTCTTTCAGATGCTAAAGCTGAGATCAAAGGAGGGCCAAAACTGAAAAGAGCCAGATAGGGAAGAAGTGAGTAATTAGATAAGGGCTGCTGAGGGTGACAGCAAAAACTGAGTGGACTCAAGATGTTCGTGGACAGACAGAGGGGTGATATTAATGCTGTGAGCAGGACAGGATGCTTTTGGCTTTCACTGTGTGCTTTCGTGTGTTGCACAGGTACACCCGCTTGTCAAAGGATCCTGCAAAAGAGCCCTTCCTGGTGGTATGGGGCCCATCAACCAAACCACAAATTCTATTTTGGGAAAACCAGAACCCTTGGCTGAGTGCATAGGTGATGAGACCTGAAGCACTGCAGCCAGCCTGGTAACTGTGACAAACAGACCTTCTGCTTTTCATAAAATACCACTTGTCTGCCAGACTGTCTTTAAACACAAGCAAGCAAAAGGAAGATGCATGACAACAAAGCTTTTGAAATCACCAGTATTGATTTTCTCAATCAAAATACATTTGGAAATAAATCTGTGTGTTGGATTTATATTGTAAGTGGCAACTAATATTCCTCAGCTACATTTGGGTGTACACAGGCAAGCTACATTTCTAGGAGACTAAAACCCTGGCTCGTGAGTGCAGCTGGCTGGGAGACCTAGACATAATGTTTGGCACGGTTTGTGCCTCTTGTTTCCCCCCCACTGCTGTGCGAAGTGGAAGTGGAGAGCAGTGGGAGCCTATAGCCCCGTGCTGCCCGCTGTGCCACCGGAGCTGGGCGAGGACACTGCAGACCGTGTTTCTTGAAGTCATTAAATGATGTTTGTGCTGGACGTGTTGCAAAAAGGTAAGATTGTTATCATAGTGAGGTCTGGCTGTTAGGATATTTTTGCAATTAGCATAAAGAAGGCAGTAAAGCTGCAAGTAAGTGCCCAGAGAGATGCGTCATTAATATATCATGAGTATTGACAATGCCAAGGTCATGGCTTGAGTTGCAGCCATGCTAATCACCACAACGTTTTAAAATATAGCAGGACATTTAAAGTGAGCTGATTTGAGTCCCGGGATCTATGTCCTTCATCCTTCCCTTTCTTTGCTTTGGCTGTTACTGTAGCTCTGGAACAAAACCGACTTTCCTAGCTGTTTGATTTTTGACAGAGGGTCTGTTGAGGTTTCTAGGCCAGCTGCTTGACAATGCACACGCATATTAAACTGTTAGAGATTTCTCTTACCTACCCTGTGCTGGCGTAGGGCGGGTGTTGTGCTTGTTCCTGGAGGCTGCGTCGGGCAGCAGACCTGTGAAACAGGGTGTGTGGGTTTAGGAAAAACAGTTCAAAAATCTTTCTTGGATTTTAAATACAGAACTTGCAGAGATGCTATTGCAACCTGCACTTCCAAAAAGGACTAGTGAGGTTTGAACACTGCTGTCTAGATGCTGTCAAAGAAGTGTCAGCAGGACAACCCGGAGGTCTGTGTGTAAGAGGTGCTGGTGCCTCCCTGTGCATGGTGCAGTCAGTGTCAGGGGGCTATACCTGCATGGATCAAACTCAAGGCAGCTTCCTCCAGACATGGCCCCAGTAATTAGAAATTACCTAAAATAACAAGGAGCTGAAATACTCTAGTCACTGGAGGAAAACTAGGTAACACTCAGAGAAACCCAGCCACTCCGCATGGACCAAATTTGGATCGAGAAACAGAGTGAGTTCAGCAGCCGAGCTGCTCTGGACGGGCTCTGGAGCACCCAGGCCCAGTACAGCTGTACCCCAGCACCCTCGGTGTCCCTCCTTCAACGACAAGGGGGCTTCTCGCTGCACAGATTGCTCATAGGCACTGGGACTGTATATTTTATTTCATATTCCTCATCTTTGGCTGTCCAGAGGGAGGACAAAAGCCTTCCATGGAGATGATATGCCTGTCAGGCTATGGCAGTCATCAGCGTTTTCGGTAGGGAGAAGGAGACTACGTTCACAGCTGAACAAATAGGCTTAACAACACTGCATTTTGGCACCCATAAGGGATTATCTAGTGCAGCAAAAGCAGCCGGGTGCCTCATGCTGCATGACATGGGACAGCACATAGGTCCCTGCTGCTGCAGGGCCTGTGTACTGAGCTGGGGGAGCCTAGCTCAGGGGCAGCTAACCATAGGCAAATGATAGAAATCTAAGTATGAGGGGTTATTGTTGTTTTTTTTTATATATTTTTAGGAATTGTAGGTGTTTCTCAAGTCTAGAAGTGGTAGTATCCATAGGTGGCCCTGTAACCACTGCAGAACCTGTCTGCGCTTGCTGCTTAGGTGGTTATTGGGAGGGACCTCGCTGAAACTGTGATGTGACTCCAGTGTTTTCTGGATTATCATCACACTTAACTAGAAAATTGTATTATCACCATCTGATATTTCTGTGAAAAACACAGAGGATCGGCTAGCACAGCTGTCTGAGGTTTCCTGTCAAACAGGAGAGGTGGCGATTGCTGCAGATCTACTAATGCCTTTCTGCACCAGCCCAGTGTACTGACTGTGTTTTTCAGACTTGTGATTTATAAGGTTGCTTAGTGAGCCTTTCTGAAGCACCTGACTGTGGAATGTGCTTGCAAAGAGTTTGTATTAACGAGAACACGAAATGTCACTATTTTTTTTTTCTTGAGGAAAGCTTCCTGAAGTCATTAGTCGAAGAAAATTAATATTAAGAAATATCCATTTTTGTAAAGGATGCTGTAGTGAGAAGGGCTTGATTTATCACTAGTGGTTGAAGGAGAGCCTTCCCGATAGAAGGAAAAGCTCAAAACATGTATTTCTGAGATGTTAACAAATGAAAATGTCTTTGTTCAGACCATGTTGCAAAATACTTTGTATGTTTTGGACCATTCATTGCAAATAAAGATACTTTCCACTAGATGGCCTTCCAGGATATCAAACATTGAGTATAGCCAGTAAATCCCGAAACAAAAGAGTTTCTAGGTTTGGAGTTGCACTTTGAGCTTTGTCTCCAAAGAGATCCAAGCTCTGTCCTATGATTCAGGTGGTCCAGAGACCTTCACCGAGCCTTTCCCAATTGTGAAACTGAGCAGCGTTTCTGCCCTAGTCGGAGTGTACAAACCGTTGCTGAGGCTGGGAATAATATAGTGGTAAGGGATAAGGAGGTACCTGGAACTAGATTTACAGGCTAGAGACTGCAGTGGAAGGATGGTGTAATGCACATTGCCCAGGGCAGAGCTGAGGGCTGCCACTGTCCCCTTCATCACTGCTGCTGGTGAACGTATCTGAGCTAAGCAGACCTGGGGTGTCCTACTAGAGCAAAAGCAAAAGTTCCCCTTCCCTTTGCATGAAATGACCTGTGCACTCCAGCCCTTACACTGCTGCACGATACAAAATGGGCTCAATGCAGCTTGAAATAATGAGTTATTTGGGAGGAAAAGGGCAAACAGCATCACTGGGTGCTAACAATACATGTTGGAAATAAGTAAACAAAAGTTGTCACTATTAAGGTGTAGGAACATATCCAGGGAACAGAGGCCTTCCCACGAGAAGTGGCTGCAGGGAGCGGAGCTTAAAGAAGATAGCGGATACTCCCTAAGTTAAAGGAATGTGAACAGTAGTCCTTGAACAGCAGGCATGAGAAAGTTGGGCGAGACAGAACCTTGATTAAGCTTGTCAGTAAGAAAGAAGGACTTGTGCACAGACCTATGGTGTGAATACACGCCGTTATCCATGACCAACTGAATGCAGTAGAAATGCATGGATAGTAGCCTGTGACCAATCGTAGCTGTACGCGTGTAGAGAGCTTGCTTCTGCTTGTGTATATAAGTACGCTATTCGGGCTAAATAAAGGATTCACGGATCAGAAGCTAATTCGCATGGAGTCTGCGTCTGTGATCCCCTCCCGATTCCTTGGGCCGGCAAGAAGTTTCCAACATTAAGGTATGTGGAGGGGATCAGCACCAAGCAATACACTAAGGGACTAAGTTGAGAGTTCAGGTAATCATGGCTATCGTGGAAAAACAAAATGAGAACATTTTAAAAAGTACTTTAGCGAGTAGACCAGATTCAGTGCATTCGTTGGGAAGGAAACGTAGCAGATTATCAGGGACAGCAGTGAATATCGTGGTGGCACCTGGCACGTTCTCTTTGTGTCACGGTGCTGGCTACAAGAGACTGAAGTCTGTCTTCCTGGCCGAGAAGCTGCTAAATGTTTTTTGGGTAATAATGAGAAACCTGAGAGCATAGGTCTTGACAGGACATTCAGTGTGAGTTAATTCAAACAGAGGAGTCATCCTATGGGGCCCAGGGAATAGGAAAATCTGAGACTCACTGAGCATTAGTGTGGCCTAGTGCAGAGGTCTTAAAAGGATGAGGGGTCGGTGCGGAGAACCTCCAGGCTGGGATTGCAGAAGCTGAGATGCGGGCGTGTGGATGGCCAGTGAGACAACTTCAGAGTAGTTTCTCCTCTGTGGATCAATGAAAGAAAAGAAAGGTGTTAGGGTGTGCACAATTTCTTTGCAATTTTGGGAGCAGAGTCTGGGAAAAGGGGGTGCCCATAGAAGGTCATTGATGACCTTGATAAACAACCCTAATTACTGTGATTGTACTGTAGTTTGCTGGGCCTCTTGCTTTCCTGTTGACACCAATTTGCCCATGAAGCAGCAATGTGCCCTCATGGCCAAGGAGGCCAATGGGCTCCTGGCTGCAGCAGGAGGAGCGTTGCCAGCAGGGCCAGGGAGGGGATCCTGCCCCTCTGCTCAGCTCTGGCGAGGCCCCTGGAGTTGGGGGCAGCCCTGGGCTCCCCAGGACTAGAGGGACATGGAGCTGCTAGAGAGGGGCCAGCACAGAGCCACGAAGATGATGAAGGGACTGGAGCACCTATCGTGTGAGGAAAGACGAAGAAGTGAGCTGGATCTGTTTAGTCTGGAGAAGAGAAGGCTGAGAGGAGATTTGATCAACATGTTCAAGTACCTGAGGGGAGATTGTAAGGAGGATGGGGCCAGGCTCTTCTCCGTGGTGGCTGGTGACAGGACGAGGGGTAACAGGTGTAAGTTGAAACACAGGAAGATCCACTTCCGTGTGAGGAAGAACTTCTTTCATGTGAAAGAACTTCTTTCCTCACAGGCTGCCCGGAGAGGCTGTGGAGGCTCCTTCTCTGGAGATCTTCAAATCTACCTGGATGCCGCTCTGTGCCCCGTGCTCTGGGTATCCCTACTGGAGAAAGGTTTGGACTAGATGATCTCTGGAGGTCCCTTCCAACCTTAACCATTCTGTGATTCTGTGAAATTAGTCCTGAGCGTGAGTGCATTCAAAGCATGCTAAAAACAGAATGGAGAGGAAGAGGAGGAAGAACTCATCTTCCTTCAGTTCATTTACAGGAACAAATCCATTTTAGTAACTTTGTCCCCAATGAGACACCCCATGAGACTCCAAGGACCGGTCCACTGCGTGTCTTGCAAAGGCAGAGTTCAGTGCTGCAGGCCTCTTTTACCCAGGTTGAAGAGGTTGCCTTAGTGGGGAGAAAGTCACCCAGCAGCTGCTTACACGAGGGATGTCTTCCTGTTTCAGGACCAGAAAGGGTGGGTGTGGGAGTTTGCCAGTAAAGAGCTCCGGGGTGTAACCTCGGGGCCTCTCTTTCCTCCGTATGCTCTTGCACACAGGTTTTCTTGTAGCCACGCAGATCTCCCTGCAGCTGCAATGTTTCTAGCAAAGCGTCGAGATGAAGAAGTCGGTGTGAAACCAAACGTAACCCACGCAACGGGCAACTCCCATGCTAGTCCCAGTGCAATGAGAGAGGGGGACCTGGACAAGCTGGACGACTGGGTGGTGAGAAACCTCATGAAATTCAACAAGGCCAAGTGCACGGTACTGCCCCTGGGGAGGAATAACCCCAGACACCAGCACAGGCTGGGGACCGACCTTCTGGGGAGCAGCTCTACAGAGAAGGATGTGGGCGTCATGGTGGACGACAGGTTGACCATGAGGCAGCAGTGTGCCCTCGTGGCCAAGAAGGCCAATGGCATCCTGGGATGCATTAAGAGGAGCATCTCCAGCAGGTCGAGCAGGTCTCTACTCAGCCCTGGTGAGGCCACATCTGGAGTATTGTGTCCAGTTCTGGGGCCCCCAGTACAAGAGCGATGTGGAGCTGCTGGAGAGTCCAGCGCAGGGCTACGAGGATGATCAGGGGCCTGGAACATCTGCCCTATGAGGAAAGGCCGAGGGAGCTGGGTCTGTTCAGCCTGGAGAAGAGAGTGCTGGGAGGGGATCTATTCAGTGTCTACAAGTACCTCAAGGGAAGTAGTGAGGAGGATGGGGCTGGCTTCTTTTCAGTGGTGGCCACTGACAGAACGAGAGGAAATGGCCACAAACTGAAACACCAATATCTCCAGAGGAACTTAAGGAAAAAATTCTTGACAATGAGGGTGACAGAGCACTGGCACAGGCTGCCCAGAGAGTTTGTGGAGTCTCCTTCTCTGGAGATCTTCAAGACCTGTTTGGACACAGTCCTGTGCCACGTGCTCTAGGTGACCCCACGTGTGCAGGGGGGTTGGACTAGATGACCTCTAGAGGTCCCTTCCAACCCTAAGGATTTTATGATTCAGTGACAGTACCCACACCTCACAGCTGCTCTCCTAGTGCTGTAGCTGCCTGGTGTAACAGGCCTGCTTTCAGTGCAGCTTAGGGAATACTTCAAGCTGAGAGAAATATTGTGGAAAGCAAAGTGACTGAAGGAGGAAAGGAAGCCCTGAACTGCATCGAGGTGCCTGTCACCGAGGTGCCTGCATCCGAGGAGCCAGCAAAACCCCTCAGTGCAGTCCAGGGCTGATCTGATCCAGGTCAACTAACAGTTCATTAAAATGGTGCCCTGTCACATCTGGGTTGCTATTTTCCTTATGAATGGATTCATGGTTTCATTATGAATTCATTATTTCCTTCCTGTGTGTGTCTTCTTCCAGCTTCTATGACCTATAGCAGTTTTGTGTGTCTTTATGTGTCTCAGTCCCTGTGCCTTGTGCTAGGCTGGCACCGAAATACTTTCTTTGGAGCAAGAAACTGCTGTTTCATGGCAGGAAAATGCAGCTCAGTTAAAGCGACCTGGTTCTATGGCTGCCACACTGGTAGGTAGCAAGGGTTATGAAATATAGAGAGAATGACAAGCGAGTAGGGTGCATTGGCACTGAATCAAGACTTGGGACATGAAATTTTAATTTCTGGCTCAAGTACTCCTTTTTGATATGATTTGCATTAAAGTACTGAAAATGCATTTGGGCCTCTAGGTGCTTCTGAGGACAACGGTGAAGGAAAAGAGGGTGTCATCTCATGCACATCCTCATGATGTGAAACTTGGAGAAGAAAAATCAAAGTAAAAATGAACCGGGCAGTGAACTGGCTTGTCACAGAGCTTGTGGACGGCACCATGCACGTGACCCTGCAGTAAATCCCAGCTTGCCTAAGCAGAGGCCGTAGCTCTTGCTCCACACATGCTGGTGCTTAATCCACTGCCATATGGCGCCTGTGCATTCACAGTTGTTCACAGTCACACGTTCGCACTCACAAAAATACATTCACAGTCGGTTGTCAAAAGGCATGAGCAGGAAAAGAATTTTTTTTTTAATTACTTTTCAGTGCTTTTTTTCCCTTCACCTTTTCTACTCCAGTTCTACTTCCATATTACTTGTTATCTTCTGTTCATCTCCCCCATCATGAGAGAGGAAATATTTCTCACGAGTAACTCCTATGAGTAGCTGTGTAGCACTTTTTGAAAATCTTTTAGGAATATTTGAAAGATGAAAGTTTCTCCATAAAATTGAACTACTTTAGAAAAGAAGACTGATATTTTTTAAATAGGTCTTATTTAGCAATCCCTTTCTGCCTTTTCACAGATGCATTGTGAAAAGTAGGTAGATAGGAATGGGAGATCACTAAATCCAAGACATAGTCTAGGATGGCTTCTGGTGGGATCTTGCAAGCCTGTAAATGACCACATAAGCTAGCAGTTGTTGACATAAATCCTTGGTGATATTTGCAGCCTGCCACATGGAAGCCTGTTAGGGGCTGAACCATACTGAAACTTTCAGCGCAGGAGCAACAGAGTGTCAGGGGAGGGAAACCTGTTTGGCTTTGTCCTCCTGGGCTTGGGAAATGCAAGTGGATGAGCAGCAAGTGCTGTTGCTGCAGCGACAGTTCTTCTTCTCTGGTTGTGTTACTTCTCCAACATTTTATGATTAATACTAATGCTTTACTGAAATATTTGTGAAATTCCAAATTTCTGTTCTTCCTACAACAAGTCCAATGCTGCACATTACATCTTCAGGGCAGATTTGTTACAGAATATATCTTGGCTTTGTGATGATCTCCATAGCCTCAACTTGTTTGGATTTAGACAAAACGATTCAGAAATTTTGGATTAGAACAAAGATCAAATGTTGAGTCATGCCAGTCTCTCAGTCCAGCCTCTTTTGCTTGTGAGCTTCATGAAAATGTCTTTGAACCAGGACATCTAATGCCTCTTTTCTGCTTTTGTTCCAGGTTTCATTTGACCTTTAAAGTCATTGTAACCTGAGCTTAGTTTTCACACCCATTTCTTTACTCCCTGGGTTCTAGTAATTGCTATGCTGGCTTGTGAATTTTGCACAATTAGAAAAGCAAAGCAGCTACTGTTGTGGTTTTAACAAGCAAGGCACTGAAATGCCTTGCATAAGTCTGGAGCCACATGGAGACAGGTAGTTGAGCAATGGAGATACCTGATAATGAGGCTACGACTCTCTTCTCAACCTGGCAGTCCTGACTCTGAATAGGGTTGCAGAAATGTTTTAAGGGATCTGGAAGAGTTAGAAAAAAGATGCCTTCGAACTGACTTTCTATTAATTAAAAGGATGAGAAAAAGAGAAATCCTGATCAGAAAAAACAGTACTTAAAACTGTTGTGATGACTCATTTTTCATTGACAGTGACCTCATTTCTTCTAGGCAGAGGTAAGAATATGGATACCTGTAGCAAGTAGTTATAGCTGGTTCTCTCTGCCCTGCCAGGGGAGCTGCCCTGCTCTTGGGCGCTCGGCTATTTGCTGCACCAGCAAGCGGGGTGCCTTCAAGACCTAGGTAAGCGCAAACAGGGGCATCTGTGGAAGGACGCTGAAGAAATTTCAGTAGCACATGAACGCTGCTGAGATCAAAGTATTTTTACTAAACTTGACTGGAAATATCCCCATGAAACACCATTCCAGTGAAAACTGGACCCAAGTTTGTTGGACCCAAGTATCTCATCCAGAAAACCTGTGTTGAAGGAGCTGTGGCCGGCTCTGAGACAGTGTTCCTACCCTGCTCTCCCAGCAATCTTGACNCATAAGCTAGCAGTTGTTGACATAAATCCTTGGTGATATTTGCAGCCTGCCACATGGAAGCCTGTTAGGGGCTGAACCATACTGAAACTTTCAGCGCAGGAGCAACAGAGTGTCAGGGGAGGGAAACCTGTTTGGCTTTGTCCTCCTGGGCTTGGGAAATGCAAGTGGATGAGCAGCAAGTGCTGTTGCTGCAGCGACAGTTCTTCTTCTCTGGTTGTGTTACTTCCCCAACATTTTATGATTAATACTAATCTTGACCATGCAGGTCAGCGTCAGCATCTTCAGTTCTGGGGCTGACCCAGGACACGGTCTTTTCTAGGCCATGGGCTGGTGTGTCTGCACTGGGGGACACTGGAGCAGGCGGCTACATCACAGACTCCATCTCTGCCGAGACACCTGGGGAACCTTGCCAAGGTGAAGGTGAAAGTGCAGCTGAGCTCCGTCTCTTGAGCCGAAGAGCATTACTCTGGTTGTCTTTCCTTTCTTCTGTATGTTCCCCAGACAAAGTTATGGCAGCTTGTTTGCCTTTTGTACACAAATCAGTTAGACTGAATCTTCCTGACATGGGAGCCTCCCTGCGTGTGTACAGGCTCAAGGTCCATAGCAGCTGCTATAAGCCATGATGTTCTTATGTGCTTGACCATTTCCGCTCAATTTGGCAACATCTGTTTGTGGTTTCAACAGCCTGTAATGTCTGCAGTCGCTGAACACATGCTTTCTTAGCTCTTGCAGACTCAACGGACAAGATAGTTGAGCTTTCAGGAGGGTGGTTTGCTTGAGACAGAATGAGTAAAGTAATTAACAGCATATGGCTCAGTTGGAAAATCAATGCAGACAGTAAAATAAGAGCCTGGAGAGAGGTTGCTAATACAATAGGTCTGAATCAGCAAGATATGTAAAAAGTTCATCCACCTAACATAAATTAACCAGAGAGAACTGAACAGAAGAAATCAATATCTAGAACATTAGCCCCAGATTTACAGGAAATTGCAGGAGAATCGTTCAGGTTGGCACCGCAGTATATTGAACAGTGAGCTGCAACAGCAAGGCAGCTGCCACAGTTCAATATCCTCAGGAGTGATCTTCAGAGCTGCCAGCTCTGTGGCCAGTAGCCTGGGTGCTGAAACAACTCCTGAGTTCACGAAAATTTAAGGAAGCAATTACATGTTCTCCAGATCTACCGGTTCTGGCTCTTATATCATTGTGTCAAGACACCAAATGTGTCAAGTTTTAAATCCAGCAGAACAATACTAAGCTGCCACAGGACTCGTGGAAAGCTGAGGGGAGTGACCTTCAGTGGACTTGTCTAGGTCTCATGGGTTTGAATCCCCATCATCAGATCATGTGTTATTTCCCATTTTGGTAAAAGGAAGTCCTGCCTGCACACCCAAGGCTTTGCGCACAGTTAGAGCCCCACAGGGTCAGGACTTAGGAATTACTCTGCCATCCTTCAGCTACTGGGGGGTGATTGATTGAGCAAAGAACTGGTGTTTGTTACTATCCCTGCTGTAACTGGGACTGCTGGCCCCGGTACCTGGCTCTTACCTAAGATGAAGGGGTAAGGATGTTGTTTTCAGACATCAGTTGAAAAGTAACTACTTTGTGAAATATTTGGCTGCGTTAGACAATCTTACAAATGCTGTTTGCATCTACATACAACAGCTCATCTTACGTTATATTTGTGTTTATTTTTCCATCAGCCTGAAGTGTGCAGCTGATATGACAATGAGCTCTTCTGTTTGTTCACATTTATTCCTAACCAGCTGATGAAAAATACAGTTGCGATTTTACACAGAAACAAGAAAATCTACCTATTAATATGACATCCTATGAATGCCAAGAGCTGGGAGGCAGCATACACTTACAGAGGTTCAAAATTATAGTTTTAGGCTATTCATAGTTGATTGAAATTTCATTGCTTCCTATCCATCTTGCAATATTAGCATAAATTCTGTAGCTGGGTTGCTTGAATGCTGCTATTTAATAAGGTATTAACTGTGTTGTGTGACTTGTTGATAGATGAAGGGCATGATCCTGAAGCCAAATATGTAATTGCACCAGTGCTGTTCACATACTTTTCAGGGGGTGCAGAACTGAGCAAGCAAAAATAATCATATTATGTTTTTCCTACCCAGGCACCATAGCAACTGAAACGCTGCTCTTAAAATCATTGCTGGGTTTCCTCCTACCCCTTTGTTCCATATGGTGCGGCCTGTCAATGTGTCTTAGCGTGTGGCGTGGGCGCCAGCTGTCAGTGTGCCAGGGAAGGGAGAGGTGTGCAGCAGGTTTGGTGCTGGGGCCGGGTTTCACAAGCTGTCTGCTCCGTTTCTTCGCATGCCCTGAGACAGCCCGTCCGTGGCTCAGCGTGTTTTCCTGCGAGGTGAGGCTATGCCCTGTCTCCTGTGAAGAGACCCACACGGAGTTGCTGTGTTCTGCCAAAATGTTCACGCGTGCTGGTGCTGTTGGAAAAATAATGAACACATTCCTTGGCATGGGACCTGCTTCCCCACTGCTCTTAGAGCATCAGCAGTAGAATCCATATTCCTTGAGAGGAAAAGGAAAATCACACCTGAAACAACAGTTAAAGGTCTGGCTGCATGTGGGAGGTCATAGAATCATGGAATGAATCATAGAATGCCTAAGGTTGGAAGGTCCTTGAAGACTTGTCAAGACTGCCAAAAGGCTTGTCTGAATGTCAGGCATTCTTATCCTTAGGCATTGCTTTTGTAACAGATCATATCCCTTTCTCTTCTGTCCACCCCAAAGGGATAAGTAGGAATGGCTGCATTAATCTGTCAGTACAATAAATCTGCGAACACAGGACAATAATGAATGCAGCCCAATTTGAGCCCTGTCTTAGACAAACCTTGTGCTTCACAGTGCCCTGTGTGGAAAACTGATTCCTAATTTAAGATTGTAGCATACTGTGTAACAAACAAACCTTGATTGTTTTTTCTAGTAATTCTGTAAATTGTACATTTGCAATATGAGAGTGTTTTTTTTTCCCTTTTGTATAATTTAAAACCAATGCTTCACCTTCACCTTCCATTTAAGAAGTTATTCAAAATCAGAGGTACGGTGAGCACTCTTGTCGCTGTATCATCCCTTTGAATTACTGCTTTGGGCCATCTCACCTTGTCATCCCATTCAGTAGTACCCAAAGGATACACTGAAAGGTAGTTCTTTCTTAGTCCAGGCTTCCCAGGAGTCCTTATAGCTCTCTCGTACATTCAGCCTTAGAGCAAAGCAAAACCGTATCTGTTCTTTTTTCCTCCCGCACCTCAGCACTATACTGTGGTTTTGGTTGGCATAGGGCATTTTATTGTGAGCTTGCTGTAAAAAGTGGGAGCCCTAACACAGAGATTTGCGCTATTGAAAAAATGCAGTGCTCTATTCTTGCTCTGCTATAAAGCTTCAGTCGTGGAAGTCACTAGTGCTTAGACCACATAGGCAGACATGGAAGTGGTAAATACTTGGAAAGTCTAATAATCCAGCTGGACTGAAGGAAGTTTTATGCTGAAGCTTCATTAGACTAAATGGTTTTTTGATATTCCTCTGCCTGAGGGAAAGATGACAGTCCTGCTTCTTTCCTCTTTGACCTGCTGCACTCTCTTGGCACTTGAGAGAGCAAAAGTGTGCATTGACACAAGAGTAGCATCTGCTGAGCAATGTTTGCCCTAGTCATTCCTCAGAAGTGCAAAACATGAGGCCCAAAATGGAAACACAATTTAATTTTTGCATCTGTTTGGGTCCCAGGCAACCTGGTGGCTGTTCTGTGTAGTTCCCCTCACAGGAGGCATGGGAGAAGCAGGGAGGAGGAGGAGGAGTTCTCCTGGCAATCTTAAGGGCCAGTGAGTCTTTGACCTATCTATCTCCTTCCAAACAATTTCCTTTGATTCTCCCATGAATGCATCAGCCCAGAGAAGTAAAATCCTCCCTTGATCTTTTAGCTACTTTGATATTTTAGCATCTGTGATGCTTCCTGACCATATGCAACCCCTCGTTATTCACCTCTGGCATTCAGGCCAGTTACTATTAGAGCAGTGTACGCCATGCTCGGGTTTAAAACAGATTCTGCATCTCCTTCCCAAGTGCATGCCAGCAGCCGTGGTGAGTAATTCAGAGTAGCTTGAGCGTCACCATGCTCTGGAGCACTAAATGGATGAAACGTGTTCATGACCCCATGTATCAGTGCACTGCCTGATGCTGCTATCCAGCATGCTGCTATCCAGAGGGAGGAGATAATGTATTTGCAGAGCAAGGGGAGCCTGGTGCCTGCCCTCAGCATGGAGGGATAAGCTTGATGCCTCTTTAGGCAGTGCACGTAGGGATGGATTCCCTAGTCTCCTGAAAGGGGGACCTCATAGTACATGTTAATTTGGGAGAGCTCTGCGGTGCTGTTCTTGTCTCATCTAAGCAGAGGTTTGTCTGCCTCTCACCACAAAGTGGGAGGCAAAACAAGAATTTTAACAAGTCCAGCCTTACTTTTTTTTTTTTTGCAAGAGTAGTTCCTTGGCCCAAAGCACAGCTTTGTCCTTCATAGTCAAACACAGAAGCTTTTTTATGACTGCTCAATAGCCACTAGAGTTCCTTCTGTATAACGTCCAATGCAGGCACATAAATATCTTCCTTTCATTGTTCTTCACAACAGTCTCAGATCTGCCACCCACTTTGCATCATGCAGGATGATGTACAGAGCATCAATACAGGCAATACAGTACTAACCACTGTTGAGCTGTGAATAAGTTTGATTTTTATTTGGGTCAGGTCAGTCCTGGAGAAACATGGAGAGTTCCTTTTCTACCATCTAGGTGCTGCACACTCTCTCATTGCACTGCCAGGCCTGATACTGAGATCTGGACAGTAAGAGCAGAGCAGTGCTCAGCAAACCAAGGATGGGGCCCAAATGGACATTGGAAATGCTCAGTCTGCAGCAGGACATACTGACAAGTTACAGCGGGTGTTGCACAGCCCGAACGATTTAGATTGACTGCAAGTCTGTGATAACTGTGGCAGAGGAAGTTCTATCATCTATAAATAACTGATTTAATTCACTGGAGCGAAACTGTCTATCATCTATAAATAAGATCATTTATTTCACTGGAGCCATTGTGGGACAATTTTACAACAGATTTGAGAGCCATTGTTATTGATCACTTCAAATCAATCGTGTTGCTCAGCAGAAATGGTGCAAAATATTATCTAACCACATTTATGACTCTTCTACATCAGTACGCTTGGAATGTCGCTCACTATCACCTCACATCTGTTTAATCAAGCTAATATTCCATCTGTCTCTTTGGTGTGATAATGCAGTGAGAACAAACTCCAATTACCAATAATGATCAACCCATTCATCTCCTGATCAAAGAGCTAGCTGTAGGATTTAGATTTTTTAAAGCACACAAAGATTCATTTGCTTTTCTAAACGTCAGATTTTGCAGAAAGAAAAGAAAATCTCCACTATATGCAATGCATTTTTTGACACCACGGGATTTGCTTACAAGTTTCAACTTTCTGTCCTTCCAAAGAGTTGGTAGAATTGGCTACCGAAGTTACTGTGTCTCCATAGGCTTATTACATCCTCTGCTTCATCTGCTCTTCTAAGGACTCCCAGCAGAAGACCTTGATTTTTTTTCAAATCATGCAGACAGCTCCAAATTCTAAAGAAATGGACTTCTCTGTCTCTGCTTTTGTAGAGAGATTGAATACAACTCCATACCTCAACAGGGAGAAAGAGTCCAACGGTTCCTCACCTTTGGATGAGACTTTCTTACGCTACTTGCGGGAATGGACTTTCAGCCCATCGTATACAAACACGAAGGTTTTTTTAATTCCTCCACTTGTTTGCTTCATGGCAGGTGTCCTCATCATTCCTTCCATCTTGTTTGTGATTCTCTCCAGGTTTAGCATCCGTCAGGAAACAAGGTACATGCTGCTCGGAAATGCTTTGCTCTGTGACCTGATATACATTTTATTCTACACCCTGTCTGCTGTTTTTAATGCAGCAAATCTAAAACTCCCCAAGGAAACTTGTGTCCTCCTGCTGTTTTTGCTGGCATTGGCTTACTGTGGAGGTTTGTTCACAGCAGTTGCCATGGTCTTGGACACATACATAGCGATTTCATTTCCTTTGCGCTACATTACTATATTGCCTGCTTCACGGACGAAAAAAGTGATCATTTTACTATGGATGTGCTCTGCGGTTTTCCTTGCAATTTTATTCTTGTTGCTGTGGAGCACTCAGAACTATATGCCCTGTGTCCTGGAAATGTGCTCCGTTCCAGTGATCCTGATATTAACGCTGAATGGGACCAATGCTACGAAACTCTGTTACTGGCTTACTGCCTCTGTTATCCTTCTCTGTCTGTTTGTAATGCTCTGTTGCTATGTTATTCTGTATTTTAAAACAAGAAAATCTGGGATATGGGAGAGCATCTCCTCTAGAGCCAGTGTGACATTCTTAATGCACCACACAGTGTTATTCTTTTACTCCTCTCCACTCCTGGCCTTTCTTGTAGAATCCCTTTTGTATATTAACTCTGTCATCGGGCTGAAGACAGGAATGTGGGTGTCCTTGGCGATCTGCAACATCCTGATGATTCTGCCTAAGGTTTTGTTCCCTTTCCTGTATGGGCTGCGGTACAGAGAGATCTCAGCCTCCCTGAAATCCATGGTCAGAAGGAAACGTCTTTGCCTGATGTCACCCGCTTCGTCACCATCCTGAGGCAGACAGAGCATGGCAACAGCGGAGGAGTTGTGAGCATGCAAACGTGCCACAAACCGCTCAGCTGCGTGAGAAGCAGGGGCAGTCACTCGGCCTCACTGTCGACAGAAGGTCGTGGATCTTTCATCACATCCTATCTTGGGATCTTGGCGAATGCTGCTCTGAGCGGAGTTCTGAGGCGCCTCTGATGGGGGAGCGCTGGCTGCTGGAGGGCATCCTGAGCACAGCCATTTCTTCTCATCTGTGGGAGATGAGGCTCCGCAAAACAGAAATTGGAAAACAGAAGGTGCTAGAGCTGTGCCCACAGAGAGAGGGTCTCCAGGGCAGCAGCTGTGGGCAGCAGCTCATCCTCCTGCTCGCAGGGTGCTCTGGCAAAGCCTGTGGGGCGCTCGGGGGAGAAACACAGTCTGTTGAAAGGGGCTCTGTCTTTCAGATTTGCCTGATCAGCTGTGTACCTATAAAAGCTAAAAGTGAGAGGTTTTTCTCTGCATTAAAGAAATCAGACTTTTATTCAGCGTAAGCAGCAGCATGGGAAATTTGAGCTGCAGTGCTAAAGCTCAGACCTGAGAAGAGAGCTTACGTGTTTCTGAAGAAAATAATTTTAGAATTTTTTGGGCTTGATATGGAAGTGTAGTTTTGGGCTTTTTTTGAAAAAAAAAATTTTAAAATTTTTTTTTTAAAAAAAGCCCAAAACTTAACTTTCATATTAAGCCCCAAAAATTTTAAAATTTTTGGGGCTTAATATGAAAGTTAAGTTTTGGGCTTTTTTTGAAAAAAAAAAAAAAAAGTAGAAAATGGCCTTTTGCTTTCACTCCGTTCGATGTCAGCTGTGTGCAGACTCTCCAGCTTCTGTTTGCTCAAGGCTGCATGCAGAAGGTGCTGCCTGTGTTTCCAGGGGAATTTTCACACTCATCATGAAAATTCCACCGCGTGTGAGCCGGGAGGAGAGGAGCATCTGGCCGCAAGATGTGGCTTTCAGCAACGAAATCGGTTTCAGCGGATTCTGCTTGTCTCTCTCCTCCTTCCTCCACTGTTCTGCTCTCCACAGCCTGCAGTTTTCTGCTCTTTCCAGCTTGCTGATACAGCGGTTTGTGGGACTGCATGATAAAAAAAACCTTCTGAAAACAAGCGGTATTGTTTTCGTTTTAACCCAGATTAGCCAGTGGCCTGTTTTATAGCATGTTCTGCAAGCAACAGTGTCAGCGTAGCTGAGGGGGGTGACAAATCACATTTCGGAGGTGGGAATGAGCCACTGTGAGGACATCTTAGAAGCTTTGCCTCTAAAGGGAAACTTCTTTTGCAAACGCAATGCTAAGCTAAAAATGTTTGAAGTGGGTAAATCATATTACTGAATATTGCTTTAACCATAGCTCTGTGCTTTCCCTATTTTGACCAAAATGAACATAAAATTCTTGAGTAATTGCTTTCTTTTCCAGAACAAACATACTTTCTCAATCTTCTTCAATAAAAAGTAGGACCTAAGAAATGCTTTTTACTGGATGCTTTTATTTTATGTTTCCAAGATGAATGTATCATAGAAATTTGTTACACTAACTGTATTTGTATAAATACTGTACCTTTAGAATTAGCTGGTCTTCCATAGCTCTAGTAAGGATGGGGCAAAGATCAGCAGATGAGATGTCTGCTGCTGAATTCTCTTTACATGTAGTTTGGCGAGGAATTGTAGTGATCCTCATAACTCTCAAGACTTCCCATATCATGGCAAAAGGGCTAATAACTTACAGGATGTTTTATCTGTGAAGAATTCTTTCAAGTCTTATTATCTGAAGTTTACCTATTTTGTGGATTTGTGCTAAGTAGTAAAAACAACCGTGCAATGGTAATAAAGTAGAGCACATTTTTATATGGTCATAGATGAGTTTGAATAGCTACAGCTCTGATCTTGCTGCTGGTTGCTGTCAATTACCTACTAATATCCAGGACGACCTCAGACCAGGCTATATCATCAGTTCTGTAACTCGTTCTTCCACATACACATGTCCTCTGAACATGCTTCAAGACAACTAGAAGTTTTGTGAGATAAAGCAAGACACTGAAAGGAGGAAGAAGTGAATTGATGGTTGTGGCACATCTTTGTGTGCCTGTAATCTGCCTGTGTGGTATCATACAGACCATGCTGAACAAAACAGCAGCTAGTGGAAATGATCTAGATGAGAAAGATGAATAAAATAATCTTCTAAGTCTTCTTGAAATTGTTTCCTAAAATAAATGCTTGCATAAAAAAGTGGATTATTTTTAGTTTGGAAATATTTTTGTTTGGAAATTTGGAAAAGTTAAGTCGAACTGAATTTTGACAAGGACATTCACCTGGGGGGGTTTGATGATACTCTGCAAGTGACTCTGTGGACAAGTCCTTTGCAGGGGATATTACTGTGCCCTTTGGGCAAGAGCCATATGGTATAGCATGCGTAGGAGAAACATGCCATACACCCGAGTCCCTTGCCTTCTGGGACTTTCTTCATAAATTTATCTGTTTTGGAGCAAAGGAGTCACCTAGCACAAGCACTAGGTTCACATATTTCTTTTCACGTATGTTTTGAGTTTTATCCTAAATATATTTAGGCCTTTTTTCCCCAAAAAATCTCTCAGTTCTAGCAGTGAGGAGCCCTTTTCTAATGACGTCCCCAGAGAAACTCTGGAAACTCAAACTGAGACTATTTATAGCAGCCCAGCTGTCGACCTCCCCGAGGTCACCTAAGTGAGCCTGGGTGTCACTGAGGTGCCCAGCATCTTAGTGTAAACTGAAGTGGAAAGCAGCTGACATGGGCATGTGGCCTGTCAGCCGGGGGCAGTAATCCTTTAATGGATCGCCACAGTATGAATCATTAAAGGTATACTTATTTCTAGCCTAAATATAATCTTGGCTGGCTTTTTCTCCTCTTTTCTTGTGCCAGTGTTGTTATTAGCTTCACACCGCTCCCTTCCCTCTCCCGGCTGGATTTACAGTGAGGCGGGAGCCCGGCCTGCGTTCCAGGAGTTGGGCTGTGCCATGCGGCGGCGCCCATCACGGAGTGCGAGCCGTGCCACAAACAAGAGCAGCCCCAGCGTCTAGGGGTATGGAGAATGCCCGGGCAGGTAAAGAAGCATACGGATTTGCATTTGACTGCAGCACAGTTGCTACAATTTGAGTAATTATTCAGCAAATCTCCCGCAGTTTTGGTAATTAATAATAATTTCAACTCCCACTCCATCGGTTTTCTTTGTTAGTTTTTAAGGGAAGCACGATGTATTTAGAGGCTGGAGGAGGCTGCTGTTCGGCAGGCTGAACTGGAGGGAGCCCGGGGAACTCGGAACTCCGTTATGGAGCACGGGCACTGCCACGGCCCGACGTCAGCACGGAGCACCCACGTGGGGACACTGCTCTGCACTCACTGCATTTATGCTCCAAGATCCCTTGTGTCCTTTGGACTCTGACTGCAGCCACATTCTGAGGAGGTGGGAGTGTGTAAAAAACAAGAGAGAACCTTTACTAGGGACAGAAAATTACAGGCCTTCTCGAGTCTCGATTCCTGCTGCCTCCATCTCCATCCCCAGCTCACTGCTGGAGACAATGCTTGCCAGTTCTTGCAGTTTCCTCACAGCCCTCATGATTTTGGGCATCTTCATAAGTCACTGATCCTGAATGTTTTTCAGCATGTTTCTAGTGCTTAGGATTGCAACATGAATCTGGAAGGTACAAAGAGCCGGGAGGCAAATGGAAACAACTCTCCACGAGCTGCTATGAAAATGGCAGTATTTCTGAGCGAATCCTGTATTTCGGAGCGGGAGAGGAGCTAAGCAGTGGCTCTGTGTGCTCACATGTGGCCAGTGCTGGCGCCGGAGCTGCACATGTGTCGAGGGCATCACCGTGGATGAGGCATCTCTCCAGGAGGCCTTTGCCTGCCACCTCCCCGGGTCTGGTGTCACACCTGGCGGGAGGCATCGCAGTCATGCCCCTGGCCACCTCCTTGCAGCACTTTCTTGGTTAGGACCCTTAAAGTGTGTGGCCATGTTATGAAGTAGAGATAAGGAAGAATCTTTCTCTGTGAATGTGACTTACACTGTTTTTGCTTAGTGAACCACATTTTGTTCATTTGTATACTGGAAAATGTCCTCACTTCTGCGTTAATGAGAAGGACCTTGCTTCTCCGTGTCAGGTGTGGGTATAGACAGGCTGCTGTAAAGGCAGCGATAAGTCTCCCATTGACTGCCTCGGAGCGAGCAGGACGGAGCCCTGAAACAGAGCTGGAAGAGACCGTACAGCAAACTCCAACAAGAGCCCCTGTACCAGGACATGAAAACGTCCTTCCAGGGTGTTCACCAAAACTTTAGTGCATCAATATGGGAAGGAGTAAGGGAATGTCTGGCTTTATCCTTTGGTATACAAGACAGTTTTCCCAGCAGTACTAAGAGGAAAGTCCTGGGAAAGTGAGTAGATTTGGCCCATCCTTTTCAGAGAGCTAAGCAGGATTCTGCGCCAAGTAGTGAAGTCGAGGCTGGTAAAGGAGGGACTGTAGGATGGGCTGGAATAAGAAATCTGAGGATGCGCTTGAGTAGTGGAATTTCAAGGGATGGATTAAGTTGCTTGAGAAAGAGAGTGGGTTTCAAGCACTTTCTGAGGGAAGGGCCTGGTGGCGACTGCTTGCAGGGCGTGTGTGGGACCAGCTCGTGTCCAGGCCTGCCCGGCCACTGAGCCCTCTGCATTGCGTGAAGCTCGGGCTTTTTCCCACACCAGCATGACAGAAATACTATTCTTGATGCTTGATACTTGATAAGGCAAAATGAGACATTACAAAAAGGGGGAGAGGCTGTGGAGGAGGCAGTGCTCTCTGCTCCGGTAGGTTTGTTTTGCACTGTGTTTTCTGTCTTTGATTTAATGGCAAGTTTTTCAGCAACTTTCCAGCAACTAGAGAGGGAGGAGGGAGCAGAGTATGTTCCCAGGCTTTGGCCAAGAGCATCCCAAGGCATCCCAGGCCTGACCTCTGGAGTGTTTATTTTTCTTTCTGTACAAGTGACCCAGATGCTGGCCCTGCTGAACCTTTGCCTCCTCTGGAACAGCGTGTGACTGTCCCAGGAATCGGACCTGGGCGCAGTACCTAGAACTGTTTTTCTGTGGAGCAGATCACTGTGTCCTGCATTCCAGGAAATGCAAACTACGAGGAAAAGCCTGGGACAGCACTGCCACCCAGTGGGCCAGGATTCCAGCAATCCAGGGACTCGCACTCCCGTCATATCCTGGTGCAAAGGAAAAAGACAGCAGTAGGAATGAGAAGGTGGCCTTTCAGCCACAGCAATGAAGCAACTCAGAATACAACAAAAGGAAAAACAGATCTTGTTCTCCTTTATTAGAAAACAGCTACAGTGACTGTCTGGGGGACAGAATAAGCCGTTGTCCATGTTTGCAGCCTGTGCAGTCACTCTTGGAATGACAGCAAGGTTTGCAACCTGGGCTGGGCTATCTGGTCACACAGAACTGAGGAACTAACACCATGTTTAAAAAAACAAACAAACAGTTTGTTTTTACTTTAGCTGATACGCCTACCCTTAGGAAAAGAACAAAACAAAACACAGCTTTGGAGGAAACAATGTTACATTTCACCAAAGTTACAAACTTTTCATTCCAAAAAAGCATCTTGTCTTTTTCACTCGTAGGTGCTGCAAATCCAGCTAATCACAATAAATAGGCAAGCAAATGTCGAGGTCAGGCCAAGACAGGTCAAGTACATTGCAGGACAGATGCAATTGGGAGTGAAGCTCACAAATCATGTGTCTTTGATTGGAGGCGTTGCACTCGCAAGAGTAAGAGCTAACCCATTTGTTTTTCTGTAGAGGGAAGGGATCAAGATAATTTAAGGATATACTGTACAGAGGGAATGCAAGGGCTGAGCATATACACAGGTATTCTGCAGAGGACTCTTGTGGCAGCGCTTCCATGCACTGCTGCCGGCCTCTCGAAAGCGTCCTCGCTGCAGCCCGTGCTGCGGGGCACTGAAGTATTGCATCTCATTGCCATTCTCCTGGAGTCACACGGACACTGCGCCAGGCACAATCCTGCGGATATGAGTGTACGACTTCCTGAGGGTAACGCTGCCGTGGTGAGACACCCCTCGAGGCAGGACACACTCTTCCGTCAGCTTCTGGGTTTCGGGGTCCCAGCACAGCACAGTCGCAATGACCTCGTTCTTTTCATCTCGGCCCCCGGTGATGAAGAGCTTGTTGTTGCATGGGGAAATCCCACAACTGGCTCTCTCATGGGTGAACTGAGTCACAAGGCACCAGGTATCCTCCTGAGGGCTGTACGAGTAGAGCGCCTTCATTGCTCCACCTGCAGACCAAACAAATATCAGCTTGCACTGGCTGTTCCCATAAAAGATTTTAACTAAACAGGCTGTTTCAAGGAGGCTGCATTCCTCACTTTTTAAAGAATGATTTGTTCCCAAAGCTGAACAGAACAATGTCACAGGACACTGTATTGTTCTGGAGGTCAGACGCACAGAATGACACATTGTTCCTAAGTCTGGGGAGGTTCAGGCCAAACAATTGGCTGTGATCATGCAATGTGACTATTGTACACCCAGCAACGAACCCCTTTCCTACCTGCTTAAACTGAAAATACAGCTTTAGAAGAACATAATCTTGGTTTAAAAGAGCTCAGATTACGAGCAAGTAAATTTGAAAAGCTGTCACTATTAAAAATGAGCGTTCGATTGCTATACTCATTCCTCTAACTTCAGTGTCTACCTGCCTATTAAAACCTTTGCCTGAATCTGGCTGCTAACTCCCCTTCCTTACTTTGGGTTTGTCAAACTGGCTTCTTAATCTCTCTAGGGTAAACTAAGCAGACAGTGATCTTCATTTTCTCTCTGTTTCCCAGATCTGCAGTCATTCTTGAAACTTTTTTGGTGCATCCTTTTGGGTTTTTCAGTACCATCTTTTTGGAAGTATGGTCAATGCCTCAGTACCATGGAAAGGCTCTGGAGATGTATTTCTTCCTGAGAGTACCAAATGCCTTGGTAGTCAAATTTAGAGGGACTGAGTGTATCTTGTACAGCAGCTGCACAGAATAGGGCCATGGAAACACTAACAGTATTGGACTTACTGAAGTGTTGCAGTAGCTGGGATTCTATCTCTTGGTAAAGTGACGATTTATCTATTTTAGTTATAATATATAATAGTTATAATAAATGTAATTTTAACCAGCCCAGAATTTGATGGATGATCAAGCCACTGTAAGTGACTTAATTAGAGCAGGCAAAAAACACCCATGTCACTAGTTACAGGGCAGTGGGCAGTGGGCAGTTGCTAATCCATCAGTCTGGGTGATTTCATTACTTTGGATGCAGTAACCACATGATCTTGTGTGGGATTGATTTCCATCCAAAATGAATTAGATTTGTTTCTCAGGGAGGGAAGCCATAGGCTTATGTGTGGACATTCCTGTTTGTTAGAAAGCTGTTGAATAAATGTACATGGTGTATCATGTCAAATGTTATCTGAAAGTTGTGTCAGGCATAAGGCATGCCTTCTCTTTCTATCTGCTGTCCTGTACAAAGAGGCTGAAGTAAATTTGTGTGCTGAGGAGCAGTGCAAGGTGTGCATAGCCACCCATAAGGTTTATATTTATATGTACATGCACACAGACAGTATAGCTCTCATTGCAGAATGCCATTTTTTGCTTGGTGATATCCTGGTCTGTGCCAGCCTTCAGCAACCTATTGATTACTCCGCAAGTGAGAAACTCTGCATCCAGGATGTGAAAGGGACAGGGAGCTTCTCTGGACTCCTGCTTTTGAAATAAGTGTTCCTCCTTCTACTCTTTGCTTTCTCGCAGCACCGTCTGGAGATGTACCTGCAGGCTCCCTCCTTTTTTGCCCACTCAACTCACCAATGTTCTCTCCTGTTCTTGCATCTTTGCTTCTTGTTCTGGCAATTGACTGAGTTAATCCCAAGCATGATCTAGGGAAAAGGTTTGGGTCTGTGGGTATCTCTGGCTCTGTTCCTAGTAGTTTTATCCCTACAAAAACCCTACATAAACCCAAAATAAACCCTGTAGGAGGTGAGCTGCCTCATGACCCTGGAGAGCAAAGATGTGAGGTAGCCATGAGTTCATGCCCTTGCTCCATGTACACACCTTTGGGTGGCTCTCGGGGCCTTGGAGAACATCTACCATCCCAAGAGGACTTAGATCTTGACTTGGTGACTCTCCATGGGTTTGTGACTGTACTGGATTTTCTTTCCCCACTAGGCTTGTTGGGACAAGCCATTTAACTATCTTCCGTGAGGTTTGTGGGTAAAATCAAACACACAGACACAAGCCCTGCTATGGCTAGACCAGAAGGAGCATTAATGCTTCACCTACCCACAACATAGATGTGGTCCCGGAAGGTTGCGGCATTGATGCATTTGGCTTCCACAGGCATGGCAGCTTTCAGACTCCACACGTTGGTCGCAGGGTCATAACACTGTGTCTTGTCTGTTGCCAGCTTCCCGTTGGGTCCTCCCCCAATCACGTAGAGTTTCTTCTTGTAGCTCGCTGCTGCAAAGGAGCTCACGTTGACCATGAGAGGGGCGGCCTGTGCGACCGTAAAAAAATCATGAGTGACCCCTGAGAGGTAGTTTTGATTTCAGATAGCCTAGTTATATGCCTGTGGTGAAGGAGCTTGCTGGATTTTAAGATAGATGCTAGTGTTAAGATGATCAGTAGAGCCCATAAGATGAGCTATCTAGGGGCTAGGGAGGAGAATGTTTCAGCTTTTTGCTTAAGATTATGAGTCCCTTAATAAAAATACTGCTCAAGTGCTGTCATTACAATTGCCTTGTCAGTGATTCAGAAGCTAGGAAATGCCAGGAATGCCTCAAGTCTCCACTTTTTTATTTATATACATTGAAAATAACAAAAGAAACTTGTTCCTTTTGATCTTTCTGCCTGCAGCTGACTGGTAGATTCCTCTGCGTTCCTTAGTAGCATCTAAAAACTAGGGTTGGAGTCTGCCATTGTGCTGCCTATCATCTCCATAATCCCCTTAATTTCAGGGGTTATTGACTGTCTAATACCCTTACTATTTGAAGCACAGTTAATAGAACTGCCTTTTTTCCATTCTATTTACCTTGAAGCCCGTGCTTTCAGCCTAGATATATAACTCACAGCATGTATATTTAACAGGTTGATCTATGCCGTATGTGTTAGATGAACAGTTTCAGCCTGTGCTGGGGTTCACAGTAAAAACTGTACTTTTACTCAGTGGTTTATGGACTGCTAACTATGGGCTTTAAAAACTAACTTAAAAAGTCAGGCATAAGATGTCTCCAAAAATTTGGCAGGACTTCTACTTTCTGCGGGATCCACATCTCGAGAGAAAAATAATACTTGGGTGTTTGCAAACCAGAAATACCTTAAAACACCGTATTATATGCTGTTGCATGAAATTTCATGAGTTAATGCCCTAACATTTTCTGATTAAAATAGTTCCAACAAATAGACTGTTATAAGATACAGTAATTTACCTCTGACCAGCAGTTGTGAAAGGGATCGTATGCCTCCATGCTGTTGATTCTCTGCAGGCCATCGAAACCTCCAATGACATAAACCTTGCCACCCAGCACTGCCATTTTGTGCCTCCATCGCCCAATATTTAGATATTCAATTTGTATCCATTTGTTGATGGAGGCGTTGTACTTCCAAACATCATGCTGTGTTTCTTTGCCACCTGCAGCATAGATGACATATGTAAATATGAGAGCATAGCTTGTATTTTCTCAGAATGTTTAAATTTTCATGTCTCCCTCAGAACAGAAAAGAAATCATTGGTTTGTGCTATTAGTGCATTATTAGCAGTGCGCCGTCCCTGTTGCAGAAGACATTTCTGCATTTTGCTCCTAGGGTTCTCTATTGGAAAGAGAAGGAAACTGAACAATTCTTGAAGGCCAAGTCTTCAATAAATCTGAATTACTGCTCCGCACTTTACCAGACCGCAGCTTTTCCTTTGGCACTTGCCTTTTAATACTCTGTAAATGGCCAACCACACGTGACACAGTGATGTGCAGCTTTTCTGAACCACTGGGGTTTTGCAGAATGCAGGGAATTGAGCAATAAACAAATATAAATAAGACAGTCAGGGATGCCACATCCATAGCGCCAAGTCCCTTGAAAAAAGAGCAGTATAGGGGAGATCCTGTTAAAAACAGACAAGCCCGTTCACACAGGGTAGATCCAGCCAGCTCACGAAGTGAAAATAGAAGACACAGAAGACACAGTAAAAATAGAAGGCAGGTCTCTGAACTCCTGTTAATTACAGGCCTGCCCTGACATGTTAGGAGTTTTACTACTTAACCTTGGGACCATATGGCTACTACCTCACTTTTATATCTCTATAGTCTTTTTTCTCTCCCAACTTGGAATGCTTTATATTGATATGTGCGTTTTGAAGATGAAATTGGACCTTGTGAGTTTATTCTAAGCCTGATTTGCAAACAAAATTTTCCTGTTCAAAAGTGGAGAACAGTATTTTAACCAACTAGTATTTTATTTGCATGTAATTTTTGTCATAACCGGAATAACACTGAACTAGTTAAGCATGAAACCCAATGCACAGACGGAGTAGCTTATTCTATCATCTGTGATCTGATCAAACAATCATTTCACTGATGAATATTCTGAAAAGGGAATTCATGGAATTCATATTCCATTGAGGAAGTGTCTGCCTTCATTGGCATTCTGTGTGGCAGCCAGATCCCTACGAACTGATGGCTCGCATCTCTGGGCCAAACAGCAGATTGAATGGAAGATAATTAGCATGCTAGAAAGAGTCATTTGTGCTGCTTTTGTCTAAGTATTTTTCACATGTATGTGTTGAATTTTATTTGCACTCAAATAGCTGCAGTGGCTGAAGGGCCTGAATGCAACATTTATGTTCGCAATGGGGTCGAGAGGCTGCAGATGCCCCCTTGCTTTGCCTTGGAAAGAGCCCCTTAACGTTCACTTGCTACTTCTGTGTGGGTGAAAGCGCCTTTCCAAGTCAGAGCAGGACCAGGATGGGGAATTATCCTCACACAAGGAGGTGAGAGAGATTTCAGAGTGAACTGGAGGTTTATTTTGTATGTGTTCTCTCCTGAGACCACAGTTACTTCTAATTTGAGGAAAAAATGTCGTTAAATTAGTCACGGTAGCATAATGGTGACTGATAATTTTGTCATATAGTTACACATTAAATGTTTCTTCAGGTACAGTTTTGGTGTGGATAAACACCAGAATCTCTCGTAAATTATTTTCAGGAATAAAATAAATAAAATGGGCAAGGGTTATTCCATAAATTAAGCTATATTGCTTATCAACATTAACACTGCTGTGTCTATGGAAAAAGAAAATTTCTTCCATTTCCCACACCATCAAGTCTCCACATCCACCTGTCCACCCCGTCAAAACATTTTAGGGTAGGTGGTTCATCAGGAATGGCCCACTGACAACCTGGGAGCTGGAAACTGGGGGGAGGAAACTGCTTATAATTTTGCTGCATTTGGGACTTTATTTGAGGTGAAAGGCAGCTAGGAGGAATGCATGGGGGATTGGAGGGAGGGAATCACAGGTCTGAAATGATGTGGGGAAGAAAGGAATGGAATTTATCAGACTGGCAGCAAGATGAAAGCCTGCTCATGTGTACGGTAGTAGGGAATTAGTTCCTGTATTAATCTAGCCTGAAGGAAGTACATTGAGTATTGAAGGGAGGAGATACTGGAAAAGATGTCAGGAATAGGAGGAAGCAAAAAGCCTGTGACCCTGAGGAAGAGGAAATGGTAAAACATTAGAAGCAAATGCAACAGAGAAGTCTCAACTGAAGGGTGTGAAGGGGTAACCAATGTTCCCTAGCCAGGATGTTTAACTTCGTGTCCTCCCTATAACTCTCAATGGAGGGTCAGCATTCAGAGAAGCAAGAAACACCCTGTGTGTTTCAGTGTGGCCTGAAGAGAACCTCTTTTATTTGTAACTAGGGGAGGAGTTCTTATTCCGTGATAAAGATGATAAACATTAAATTGCAATGAGGCAATAAAAAATCCGTGAAGTCCCAAAAGGGAGAAGGCAGTGAAAGATATTTAAGTAAAGGCACTGGACCAGTGCTGATACAGTAGCAAAGCATTTTCACTTTAGTCTTCACCTCTCCTTCTGCACGTCCTTCCTATTCTCCTGTTTAAAGTGAGCTCAGCACCTGGAGGTGGCCTCCTACCCACGGAGACTCTGCTTTTTGATTGTCAAAGTGAAAACATTATAGCTCCAGGATCAGACCCCCACACAGCACTCGGCTGTTTTTATGTGGAAAGTCCCATTTCCTCGCTGGAGCGCTTGGGATGAGAGCCTGGAGAAGGCACCTTCACACTCACACTCTGAGCTGGGCTCCTGGGTCTCGCCTGGCTCCAACAGTTAATGTTGCCTTCAGCAAGTGGGCATTTTTCATGACCTCTTCATGCTCAGCTGAAGTGCTCGTGGAAATGCTAGTTTCAGTAAAACACTGTCAGTTCCCTGCAGATTTGTGACTGATTCTTGCAGAATGAGTCATATTCTGGCAGATCTTTGCTTATGCGTGTGCTGCTGCGAATGACCCTATTACAGGAGGATGCTGGAGCTATTACTCTTTCTTTTACGTTCACTAAGCAATTTGTGGGAGCCCTTCCATACTCATGGCCACTGAGTGTGTAAGGTGCTGCACACTAGTAGCTTTGCATAGAGATTAATAGTTGGTTGAAAATGGATCTTGTGCTAAAGTCCAACCAGAGTCAAGCAGTGTCCTCACACACAGCACTTCTCGTGAGCGTCTTCAAACCCAAAGTACCTGTAGTACTAAATTGCTCTAAAACTGCCTTGATGAAAACTGCACTGCTTCTGAGAACCCTCTGTTCCCCTTCTGCATCCCACTGTCTTATTCCTTACCTGATATGTAGACTTCATTTTTTAGCGTAATGCATGCAAACTCCACCCATTTTTTATTCTCGTTCTCTGTCTCCTGTTCTGTGATCGGTAACTTTGCTACTTCCAGGCGGCTTCGTCTCAAAGGATCCAGGCAAGTCACTTCTGCTACAAACTTCTCATCTTTTGTACAGCCCCCGATGATCATAAACACCTCAGACTGGAACTCATGCATCCTGGGCTTGGTTCTCTCCGTGATAATCTAAATGCAAGCAAGACAGAGTGAGTACACCACATACTTACACCTACACCTACAGAAAGGTCTGCTGATCCATTTTCTGATTAGCTGTCTTGTAAATCACAACTGGCCTACAATCAGACAAGCAACTTATCAAATGCTAAGTTGAAAGCCTGGAAGGCATCCTAGAAGCACTGCAGTAGAGACTGCAGTACCCTTACTTCAGCAGGATGTCTCCAACACTGGATTCATTGGCTTTTGCCTACCCACGAGGATCCCTTCCCATCTCAGCCTCTTGGGAACTCCCAGGGTGGCACCACACTGTTGAGGCGAGCATTGGTGTCAAGGTTGGGTTCATGTGAGGCAGATGAAGGGGACGGGCTGTGTTTGAACTGACAGAACTGGGGAGAGGAGGAGGGCCAGGAGGGTTCTGTGTGTCCTGGGAAGCTTGGAGGAACCAAGGCTGCAGTCAGTGCTAAGAGAAAATAAGCAGTCATATATTATTTGTGCTGAAGAGAACAGTTAAAGCATCAAAACAATAGTAATTCTCTATTGTGGGAGATTTATTTGCTTCTTTGTTTATCAGTTGTAATTTTATATCAAAATTAATAGATCTGCTTAAAACTAGTGCCAGACTCTGAAATACGGCTAGTTTTCATTTATTGCCTATTGGCTTAGTTCATTGACCAGGTCTTTGTCTCAGGGACACTGGAAAAAGTCTTTTCCTGGGAGCAAAATGCACAGGTGCTAGGAGACACCTGTTTTGCTTGGAGGAAATATTGCACATATAGAGTGCATTAGTGTTCCAAGGTAGTGGGTAGGTAGTAGGTAGCATCCCCTTACTTACTCACACAGAAGAAATGCAGTGCAAGAGGTAAGGGGATCCCTGGAGGATCCAGGAGTTCTCTGTGTCCCAGGGCATTTGTTTGCAGCCCCTCAAAGTCTGCTGGGGTAGATCTGCACCCTTCTGCCTTTTACATCTAATGAGATGCATTTGGTATCTTCTGCACCCCTCAGAGAAGCAGCTCCATGGACCCACAAGGTCCATGGGGTCCAGATTAAATGGCATTGCAGCAGGCAGCTTGCTCACAGCTTTAAACCTCTTTTAGTGTAATTCTGTAAGTGGACATAAATTGCATATATTAAAGGCGGTTATTTATGCAGACATTTAAAAAAAATTCTCTTTTTTCCGTATGTTTAGTGACTTATTAAGTAACATCTGTTTGGAAACTTGCTGGGTGTTAGAATTGTTTTTAACCCATCTGTTGCCATTGTGAGGCAGCAAACTCGCGGGGTTGCCTGTGACACTGCCCCTGGAAAACGTAGCCAATGGAGTGTTTGGCCCCAGGCGAGGCTCCCTTCCTCTACCCTGCGCTCACCGACAGTGCTCGCTGCTGTCTGCAGCCAGGCTCGGGGCTGAAGAGCCACTCAAGTCTCCAGGCTCGTGGGACAAGGCCACCGCAGTGAGTTACCACCAGTCAGGCCAGTGCTGCCCCAGGCCATGTGCCTGTGCTGTGCAGCCGAGCGGCACCCACGTCCCCATGACTCATATTTATGGTCAGCCGTGCACCCTCCCAGTGGCCTCCCGCCTTCCTCTGACTTGCGCGTGCTGTGGACTCGCGCAGACAGACACCCTTCCTCAGACACTCGCGTAATCCTGCTCCTGTTTGTTGGGAAATGTGACCTCTGGTTACTCTCCCCTCTATCCCACATTTCAGGCCAGGAGATACAGGTGTTACGTAGCTTCACAAAGAGGCCAGGCAATTAGGGAATTGGAGATGCACCACAGGCTACCTGGAGCAAGCAAGATAGGGCTGGACTCATGTCGAGATGAGCCTATCTCTGGGTGCTGGGACCGGGGTAAATGAGGAAGATAGACAGACTTCTTCTCTGAGAAGAGACTGCCTTCTTCATCGCCAGTTCTGCTGTTTCTGAAATGTTTCCCTCCATAAGTAGCAGATGGAGATGCTAAATCGTCAAATTGGACAGTGTCATTACAGATCATGGCAGGGTTTACTGTGGTAATTATTCTTCCTTTCTTGGGCTCAAAATAGTAGTAAAAAGGATGAGGGGTTGGTAGCAGCACCATTTGCTTTGCCCTTGTAATGGGGAAGCCATCTGGCATTTAGCTGCTGCGTAGTGAGCAGCGTTCACGTAGTTGCTTAAGTCTGTGTGTGAAGGTTTGTGCTTAGATGTTCCTAAACAGGAAGCAATTTGTTTTGATATTAAAACAAACTACCTGGCAACTTTTTAAATCATTAGGATAACAGGTGAAGCCCATCTTGTTTTTCAGTAGAACCTGTTAGTGAAACTTAAGTTCACTTTTCTCCTGCCTCACAGTACCACTCCTCTCCATGTGTTTTTGAGCAGAAATATGGGATATTTAGAAAGAACGACATCACCATTGTCCTCCTGTTTGCCAAATACTTTCTTTTTTCACTCACCTCGTTGCCTGACAGATGGTACATTCTTGCTTCCTGGAGCAAAGGGAACACATCTGGACACTGTCTAATGAGTTCATCAGCTTCAACAGTCTCTACAAAATACCAGGGGTCCAAGAGAGGCAGACGGACATTCTTCAGCACGTATGGTAGGAGTGGAAACCTTTCTGCCTCCTTATAACGTACCCAGTTCATCACAGTTTCAAACACCTGTGACTCTTCGGTGACATAGAGGTCGTCGCTCCTCAATGTGCTGCAGAGAATGTCGGCTGGGAGCTCCAGGAACTCCTCATAGTTCAGGACCTGGGTGAAGTTCTGGATAATGTAGTTCTGCACTTGCTGTTTCAGGCTGTGCAGGGAGTGAGTGTCAGCCAGCCTCAGGATGCCAACACAGTTCTCCGGTTGGAGGGCTTCGGTGAGAAAGCTGGCACAAGCGTCTACCATGCGCAGGAACTGGGGACACAGGAAGCACGTGAGCACAGAATAGTAACTTGTGTGACTGAATCACAGAAGAATTTAGCAGTTCTGGGAGTGAGTCCTGATGAGCTGTGAGCAGCACCGGGGGACGCCAAAAAGTCACCTCAAAGGTCATGAGGACAAGTATCTACAATCTCTCCAGAATGAAAATTTCCTTCTCCCACTGCTTTCTCTTCTTCTGCATCCCTCTTGTTTCTTTTCCCCCTTGAAGAACTCAGAAAACCTGAGACTGTGATCAGGCTGAATTGTTTCAGGCTGACCCTAAAAGTTCTACCATTTGTCTTCCCTTCTGGAGAACACAAAGAGGTAAGAACCCTGGGGTTACTAAGGGCAGACAGAGGCTTGCCTTCCCTCAGTTGACAGGTCAGCTCAGATCGGACAGAAGGGAGTCTGGCGGCTCCAAACACTGCCCGCATTCCTGCATCCACCTCTGCATCCACCCGCATTCCTGCATCCAAACTCTGAGTGTGTCTGAGGCCTAGGAAGCAAGGTAGAGGATAAGATGCTGAGGATGCTGCTTCCTGGAGCATCCTGATGGGTTTATGCCATCCCAAGCTGATGGACACGACAGGATAGCACTGACCATTAGCAAAGCTCTGAGCTGTCTGACAGCATTTTTAGGGGGCCTTGAGAGGTTTTAGTGACCTTGTTTTCCTTGTAGTTACCATTGATTCAAAAAAAGCATAGCTGAGCCTTTTTCACAGGCAGGGTCCTCTTAAAATCTTTTTGTGTTTGTGTCCAACTGTGGACATCACAACTACTGTCATTAACTTCCTTTGTCGCAGCTGATGGTCCCAAATGAGCTGATCGCCCTGAACCATAGAGTTCTGTGCGGCTTTTGCCATGAACTACAATGCGACCAAGATCATATGGGACAGATGGGTCGGAAACAGTGCTCTAAATTTCCGTCCATGCTTTTTGGGTCTTATTTGCCTCCGACCTCAGCCATTTTAGCTTGCTCCGTCCCAAAGGGGAAAGTTGCACAACGGTAATTTAGGGGCCAAGGGGAAGCGAAACACAGAAAAGAATATTTTTAAAAGCCATGCTATTTAGATTTGTTTCAGAAATAAGGGTAGAATCTTCTACACAGAGCCGTATCTCATTGCCACACGTAGACTATTTGCCAGAGCTGAGTGATCACAGACTTTGGGTACAAACTGGGTACAGACCTGGTTCCTGTTTTACATTCAGATGTGGTCAAAAGTGTAGAGAAATGCAACTAACGGATGAACAAGGGTGCATGAGGGCTCAAAATAAATAGCTACTGTTTGTGATCTAAATATGTCTTCGGTGGATGTGGCACCGCTGCAGAGCTCTGTGGCTCCTGTGCTCAGGGTCTGGCATGGCAACCCTGCTATTTCTTTCCAGATGGGGAAGAATAACCTCAGAAATCAGGACAGGCTGGGGATCGACCTGCTGGAGAGCAGCTCTGCAGAGAGGGACCTGGGCGTCATGGTGGACAACAAGTTGACCATGAGGCAGCAGGGTGCCCTTGTGGCCAAGAAGGCCAATGAGATACTGGGGTGCATTAAGAGGAGTGTCTCCAGCAGGTCGAAGCAGGTGATCCTGCCCCTCTGCTCAGTCCTGGTGAGGCCACATCTGGGGAAATGTGTCCAGTGCTGGGCCCCACAGTACAAGAGGGATGTGGAGCTGCTGGAGAGAGTCCAGTGCAGGGCTACAAGAATGATCAGGGGCCTGGAACATCTGCCCTGTGAGGAGAGGCTGAGGGAGCTGGGTCTGTTCAACCTGGAGAAGAAAAGGCTGAGAGGGGATCTAATCAGTGTCTATAAGTACCTCAAGGGAGGCAGTGAGGAGGACGGGGCCGACCTCTTTTCAGTGGTGGCCACTGACAGAACAAGAGGTAATGGCCACAAACTGAAACACCAAAAGTTCCATGGGAACTTAAGGAAAAATTTCTTAACAGTGAGGGTGACAGAGCACTGGTACAGGCTGCCCAGAGAGGTTGTGGAGTCTCCTTCTCTGGAGATCTTCAAAAACTGCTTGGACACAGTCCTGTGCCACGTGCTCTAGGTGACCCTGCGTGTGCAGGGGAGTTGGACTCTAGAGGTCCCTTCCAACCTTAATGATTCTGTGATTCTCTGAGTTGAGCTGCTCTCAGGTGAGGATCTGACAGCACTTTGCCAACTCTAGGTAGTCCTCAGGCTTTAGTAGGTTAAGCATTAGTCCTTTCAAAGCTGGCCTCAGCCCTTTCAAAGTTGGCCTTAGCCTTTTAAAAGTTGACAACCATGAGATGCAAAAAAGCCCAAAGATGGGATTTGTGCAGCCCCCAGAGCTGCTTGCTCACCGGCCCAAAGTGCCACCACCGCACAGTACTGCCACATGTAATGTACTAAGAGTGACACTCACGCGATGACGGCAGCGCCTTTACTCCAGAAGGCGCACACTGAGGGTAACGACCGTGCAGGCGCTGCTCGTCACGCTCAGCAGCTGCATTTACGGGTGTGCAACTGCTGAACCAGGAGCTGTGAGTGTGAGAAACGGCCCCCCTGGCAAGAGTGTGGCCAGAGAGGTCTGACAACTCGGGAGCGAGTGAAGGCAGGACTTCCCCAGCCCCGCTGCTGCCCGTCCCCAGCACGCTGTGGCACGGGCCACTGCTCTCTCTGAACACCCTTCCTTTCTCTCTGCTGTCTGTTTTTGTTGAAACTGGCCAGAAGTTGTTAGAAGGGAGTGAGAGAAAGCATAATTATGTAAAACGTGTTTTTTCAACAAACCAGGGAAAAATACTCTCTGGAGAGAAGTGGAGCATGTGGGAGAATCTCAGTCTGTGCAAAGTATTTCTATTGTGGCTCATTAATAAATCTAAGAGACTGAGAAGTGGTGCAGCCAAGAACGGTTGTTAGTTGGATAAGAATCTCTGTATGGAATTTTGTTTTCTCGATTCATTGGTTGGAAAGGAAAGAAATTTGCAAAAATGTTATGATAAGTTGAGGCATTAGTCTTCCCAATTTAACAATTGAACTGAATTTAACTGAAATTAAATATTTGACTTTTTCTCAAAAGCTTCTATTTATTCATCAACATAAATAGCAGAGACAAGAATGCTCATAGTTACTAAATCTTCCTTTTTATATAAAACCCTTTTCATCCAAAAACCTCACTTGCGTATAATGCAGAGCTTTAAGGCCTTATAAATCCTGATACTATCCAAGACAGTTGCAGTCAGGGTCAGGGTTTTTAATAGGACATTCCTAGTTTTCTAGGGTTTTGGAGTTTTCTGCTCTTGCTCACGGTACCCTCATGTTTTTATCGTTACTCTTACAGTACTTGCTAGTTTTCCAAAAGCACCATCTCTGGGAATCAAATTTAATCTTCATATTCATGCAAATCAGGGAAGAGAGAGGAAAAAAAAAGTATATTTATGATCTTCATGGTCCAGGGAAAAACTAAGGAATGATCCTCAGGGAAAAAATTGTGCAGAGGACAATGAAAAGGACACACAAGTGTGTTCTAAAACTGAACCAGCAGTAACATTTCTGGGTTACTGCTACCTGCTGCAGTATTGGTGTGGGGCCAACTTCAGCAAACACTGCGTTCTGGCCCGAGGCAGCCTTTCATGCGCTCCCGTTTCTGCTGGCGGCTGCATCACCCAAGGGAGCACTTTGGGAGCACTTTCCCTTTTCTCCTCATAACAGTTACCAACTCCTGCTACCCCAAAGGCCGTGGGTTCGGTTCAGAGCCACGTGCCCTCCATTTGTAGGATTCAAGAATCTTAAGTTCAGAACGAACCATGATGATTATGGGGTCAAGTGTCCTTAATAAAAAGTCTAGGCATACTTATACCCATTGGTACTTGGCAGGTTTTTCTGGTTGCAACTTCTTAGCAATTTGCTGCTTGGTACCAGGGACTGCAATTTGGGTAGACCTCAGGAATGATTTACAGGCCGTGAGAATACCTTATGGACCAGAGGCTGAGTAACACTGCCCAGGTCTGACTTCCTCCAGGTCCTGGGTCATGAGTAAAGGCTCTGTGTCAAGAGTCCCAAGGGGAAATATTCACAGATGCCAGCCTGGGCCTGGCAATGGCCTTGGAATAGAGCTGGGCTGTTGGCCCGTTCGTACAGCATCTAGCCCTGTAGCACTCCAGTGCACAACTGGGACTGCCAGTCTTTACCACAGTGTAAGCAAATATGAAGTGAAATATCTCTGGAGCCCAAGACATGGAAGAAGTGTGCAGGGCTTTACCCAGGGTAAAGCAAACCCTTTACTAGGGTACAGCACAGTGCTGCCTGGGCACCATGCCTGGAACAGGGATTTTGAGTTATCTGTACCTGAAAGAGGCTGGCCGCTTCCAAGACCTTCTGTACATTTTGCTTTGTGATCAGCATCTTGCTAGTGTAGGTATAGTCCAGGAGAATATTCATGGTTTCTGCATCAACTCCTTTGAGTATGATCTTCTCCTCATATTTCTCTCTTAAGTCATTGCAGAACATGGCCCTGGACAGAGAGACATTTAGCTTGTTACTGCATCCCAGCCAGGATGAGACACTGTGAAAACATTTGCTTATATAGATTTCAACATAGGCTACTCCAGCTGCTTTGTATTTTATGCAATTAGCCTTGCAGCAAAATAACAAGGAAAATCCTTTTGGTGCTGTGGTAGCTCTTTGCTCACCAGTCTGATAAGGCACTTGCACGTGATGGACTCCCTGAGCTGGGCATGGCGGCAGACCTGGAGCTCCACGGCTGCAAGCAGCACCTGGGAGTGCCCTGGGGACAGCTGTGCCTGCGCGTGCGCCGCAGAAGCAGTGTCCGCACCTCTCCCCTCAGGGCCTCTTATGGACTTCTCCTGTTTCTTCTACAGGCACAGCCCGTTTCACCCAAACCTCCAGCCTGCTGCCCGTCTCCACACTCGATTAACCCATAGCCGCAAGCACACTTGTGTACTTCATGCCCCTCGGCACAGTAACTCCCCGGTGCTTCAGCGCTGCAGAATGCTGCTCCGTCTGAGCCCTGAGGGCCAGAGCGGGACCACGTGTCTGACTGCCTCACCTCCCGTCTTTCCCAATGTGTTTGGAAATACCAAGGGCAGGCCAGGAGGGAATGTCTTACAGATTTACTTCTACATGAGACAGGCTTTTTCTTTGATAAGTTTGATAATTTTATGATGGGATCACAGAGTTGGTACCTCTTAGCCAAAGCGCTATTTGGATAATCATGAATTGGGAACCTCTGTTAGCCAGAAAGTCCAGTGTTTTGTTGCATGTCGATACCATCTTTTCTTTGGTGGCTAATGTTGCATTTGTAAGGTGTCAGCCACATGCACCTTTGGCACGAGTCAAATATTTCATGAGGGCTATAAATCAGAAATTTCCCTAAGAAACATTAAGATTCACTTTGCATCCTGATAGTTGCATGACAAGCACATGCATTTTTTTCATCTACACTTTCAAACCATCATTTTAAATTTTATTTCCCATGCTTTGGTTTTACTTAAGAGGACAATTTACCGTTGATCAATCGAGTCTTGTTCAATGCATTCAGACAGTGAGATTTCATCTCATTTGGAATCTGGCTCAACAAATCGGAAACATGTGAGTCCATTTGTAACTGCAATGCTGAAAAACATCTGCACATCTATGGTGTAATTAGGAGTGCTGTTTACCCTGCATGCCAAGCTCTTCTGTATTAGTCATGTATGAGGTTGAAAGGACAGTGTAACCTGGGAGGTGTCTAGAAGTCCTAAGTCTGAGACCATCTTTTTCTTGGGAAAATTGTGCTGTTTTTACAGCAAGGTAACTACTAGCTGTCTTATTGGCACATTTTAATGGGTCAAAAATGTTAAGCTTTTAGTGCAAAGTAGATAAAGAGCAAATGGACTGTAGATACCAGCCACTCATTGCTCTAACAGCTGCCTATTCCTGGTCTCAGCAGAGATTTTGTAGCAGGAGAGAGCTTGTCTTGTCATCTTGGTGCATAAAACTGTCTTTTGGATGAAGAAACCTAACCTTCGAGCAAGAAGATTACTGTCAGAAAAGTGGTCCAGCCCGAATTCTCGTTTTTCCTTCACTCATCTCATTACAGGTTTTTAATCCACTGCTGTGCTCCATGCTCCAGTTGAGATCAGTGTAACTGAAGGCATTTGAAAAGCATTAAGGCAAAACATTGCCTTTTGAGTAAGTACAAAAGTAGGATCCTCCTTAGCTTCTCTGCTTCTTGGTGGGGCTGAGGGTTTGGCTAAGCATGGGGTGTGCAGGCAGGTGGTCATCTGAAAAGAGCAGCAGGCAGCACTTCTCCATGGGAATGAGGTTTTCGTGCAGAGATGGAGGTTTGTACAAAACAACCCATTCAGTTGTGTGAAATTGGTAGTCTACGAGCCAAGTCTACGTGCTGTATCTGAATGAGGAACGGGCTGTTGTGGGTGCAGGTGTCGCCTGCCCTCGTTCCTTTTGTCTTTTAGACTGGTGACTGCAGTGTTCCCTGTTGGGAAGGCAGAGCTCTCACCTCCCCCACATGCCTCCATGCCGGAGAGTTTGGTAGAGGTCACTGGAGCTACGGAGCATTGCACAATGGCAAGGTGGCTGCGGCTGAATCTTGTCCATTCACCTTTCTGTCTCCTGGTCTGTGGAGCTGGATCAGAGCTGCCATCATTCCTGATGTCAGAGATTCATGTAATGTGGCTGCAAAAGAGATGTGCCTAAAGCACTGCGCTGTCCCCGCGGTGCTCCATTCCCGGGTGGCTCCTATAGCAGCCTTGCTGCGGTCAGATGCAGGGGCCTTTGCTCCCATCGCCTGCACATACCATCACTGATTGGGCTGAGCTCCCCCGGGGACTGAATTGCTGCCTTTGTACCTCTGGCTTTGCCTGCACTTACTCACTAAGGTGTGTAATTATTTTCCCTGTAACTCTAAATCCTTCAACAGTGGCTAATAACTGCATTGCCCATGTTTCTTCTCTGGTATCAGTCCCTGCAAGATTCTCAACTCAGCCATTGAACCAACAGCCATTTTAAGAAATGCACATTTGAAGAGAGGAGCCAAAGCCACATGCCTAAAAATGAGCAAATTCCTCAGATGGAGAAATCTCAGTAAAATAAATGGGGGGCTGCAGTGTTTTTTAAATATCAACCCACCATGAAATGCCTGTGCTTGGAAATACTCAAACACTGGTGCTGATGCTTGAGGATGCTCCGGCAAACATTGCTACCACCTCTTGCAGCCCTGTTCTCCCACATCTGCAACAAACTACAGCTCCAGTTTGGCAGCGTGGATTTCCCTTTTCTGCTCATTTGCCTTCCCATAGGTGAAGTGGAGAGTTGATTCTTGTTCGTGTATGGATGCAAGACTTGTTAGAAATGTTAGTTTAACTACTCTAAGGTAGTGCTGAGGGAAGGACAAGAAGTTGTTAACCTCGTGTGGCCCCGTTTCAGGCAGCCCTCGCTGGTTGCTGACGGTTCAGCACCCAGCACTCAGGAAAGGGGTTGTGTAATATGCTCTTGCGGGGACCTGAATCCCGTGACCACAGGGTCCCCTGTGCACAGGACTGAGACTCTCCAGGACCAGGGGAAATACCCGCAGGAACAGCAGGAGGTGCCCATCTCTTCTTTCTTTGGGGCCATGCAGCTCCCAGCGACTTGTAGCAAGATGGAACGAGTAGCAGACTCGTGTCCTCCTTTCCCCAGTCACAGAAACCTCAGCTTCCCCTCCCCGAGCCCGCTGGTCGCTCTCGTTATTCCTCACGGCACACGTGTTTCGCAACCCCGCTTGGGGATGCTCGCGCAGCGCTGGGCTGCCCGCACTTGCGCGTTTGGGCGCGCAAGGACAGCACATGCGTTAGCTGCTTGAGATTTACTGGGGCTTCCAAAGTAACATTATGGTCATTCTTATTTTAATTTGCACCTCCTTCGTCTTTTCCGCACTTGATGCTGATGAGAATCATTCATGCATCTCAGCTGAATATATTCACATATACGATCTCTGTAGCGTATTGGTAGAAATAATACCTATATGCATTTATTCACAAATATGATCTCTGTTAAGAGATAGAAAAACCGAGACTGCTCTTCAAGGGACTACCAGCAAAGCTTCTAGACTCCATTAAACCGGACTTTCTGCTCATGTCACAAACGGTCACAGGTTCTTTTTTTCTCATGTTTCCTCTGTAGCTATTCAGTCACATGACCACTTTAGCAGTTAAAATGAAAGAAAAAAAATCCAAACATGCAAATTTGATTGTCTCAGTGGTAATGGAAAATCTATGTTAAAACTGATACTGGGTTTTTCTGTATGTCTAAAATTTCTTCTTGCCTGCCAGTGGTCTGGTACTGAAAATATGAAAAATTCAAGGAGACCAGAAAGAGAAGGAAAATGCTAAAATTTCTTTCAAGCAGGTATTTCCCATTGCAATTGATTTTCAGCAGCCCTAGGAAAAGTGAGAAGTTCCCTTTCTTTCCTCTTCAAGAGTTTTATGCAATTTTACCACAGAATAATAATGGAAAAAAAATGAGTAAAAGTCCCACAAGCCCATTCATACTTCAGTAAAACTGTTCCACGATCTGAGTGGACTTTCCTCTCTGACTGAGTCCTAAAGACCTCATACAAGGGCCAGAGTCCCAAACAGTTGCCTAAAATGCTCTTTTCCCATTGCTTGTCTGCCAGCCGTTTCCTTTCCTTTGCCTGTCTTAGTGAATTTGCTGAGTGCCAGTATCAGACCTCCATGAAATCCACAACTTGGCACCTGCCCTATTAATGTCTCCAACTGCAAAAAAAAAAAAAAAAAAGGGAGCTGGGAGGGGTCAGGAGAGCCAGACTCACTGCAAGGCTGCGGAGTTCAACACCCAGTTTACATGCCGGGGAGATCAGTGGTTCCAAGCTAAAAAGTAAAGTAAGTTTCTTGGGTTTGTTTCTTGACTGTCTTACCTGAAATAATTGCTTGCTGCTGCCAGGACCACTCGGTGACAGGAAAACTCCCTGCTTTCCACGCACAGAATGACGTCCGTAAGGGAATTTTCTAGCCGAAGGTTCTCTAGGCCATTCTGGAGCACCAAAGAGAGTCCTGTGTCGTCAAACTTCACTTTTTCTCCGCTCGAAACTTCCACCAGGTCCCCCATTTTCCGTGAACACTCATTGTCCACAGAGAGCTCGGGCTCTTCAGAGCTTTTCTCCAGTGTGTCCCCCATTTTCTGGCCAGCAGTGTCTCATTCTCTTGGTGCTTCGATCTAAAAGAGTCCGTGAGCCTCCGCCGAGTCACACTGCAGAAGTCAGGCGGATTTCCTGTCCAGAGCTCTCCGCTTATCTATAGCTGTCACACACATAGAACAGGAAGCCTTGCACTTTCTCATCCTGTTAACACAAACAAAGGCTGGGTTTTTTTTCAGTGAATTTCAGGCAGTATCAACGTGTTTAGAAAGGACTTAAGATGCCTCTGCATGTGAGAAGATTACAAGTGACAGGGAAGGCCTGCCTCCCACCCCGAGCCCAGCCCTGCGCTCTTATCCAGATCCTGCTGTAGCGATAGGTGCTCCATATGGCTATCAAGCCACTTCTGGCAGACAGGGCTGCAGAGGGCAAGAAGGTGTCGTGTCAATTTTATTTTTCCAGGTATGGAGTTATTAATGACTGAGCAGGTACTTTTTGTTTTCTTTCTCATGGTAGCATGCTCGCGTACTGAGATAGTCCTCCAGGTGGCTGTTCCCCTTCCTCATGACATGGCCAGAGATACACATTCAGCAGCTTTCATTTTAAGGGTAAATGGATGTAAGCCTCTCCAGGAGTTGCAGTAGTACCGAAGGGCCTTGGGTGATGGTGCTCAGGCCCCTGCCACACACAGCAGTGTCCCTCGGGGTGTCTGCAGACAGCAACATGCCACCAAGGCAGCCAAAGACCGGCCCTTGGGAGCAGGCACCGTCCACACTCGAGCCGTATCTCTATGTAGCTCACGGTTCCCAGCAAGAACCTGCCACTGTGATGTGTGTCTGAGGATGCCACAGAGGAGCGCTGAGGGTCACCCCTGTGTGTGCACAGAGCACAGGGCTGAAGTTCTCACTTTTGTATCTCCTTGGATTTCACCTAACTGAGAAGCTGCCCCCTAAACACAAGTTGGCTGCTATAGCAAGTTGCACTGCCTTTTGCAGGTAAGAAGATAAATTCCCAGGTTGGCCTGGAAACTCTCCAAAATCTTTCCTCCAAGAAGAATACAGGGCTAACGTCTAACAGACCCTGCCTTTGTGAGACTTAATTTCTAGGAATCCTGGTTTTGCCCAGCCTTGGGTTTCTGTTGTGTGTTTGGTTTCCTCTTTTGCTCCCTAGTTTGTACAGTGGAACGCTAGGAGCTCTAAGCTCTCTCAGTTTAGAAGAAGGACGTGAAAGCAGTGTTTGGAGAGGGCCAGATTCAGAGGGCTTGGGGTGAGGACGGGAGGATCAAGGGGAAGGTAAGCAAGGACTGTCTCTCCTGCTTCCCTCTTTCTGCTTGTCATGGTTTTCTCTTCGTTTTCGGTAGGCTAGGCAGAGCTTTGACTTTTTCCTTCCCCAACTGATGTAATTCTGTTCCTCGACCTTTGGATCTGTGTCCTGGACCTTGGCCTGTGTGCCAGCCTTCAGTAATGAATGACTCCTTTCGCAGGCCAGTCCCATATTTCTACCAAGCACTGTTCCAGAAATACCATCAGAAAATGAACACAAGGCCTCAAAAATACTAGATGTGGTTTTGAAATCACAATATTTGAACCATGGTTGGGGTTAGATTGTCTTTGTTCATCTTGCTCACTATTGCTTTTACAGAGTTCATCGTATCAGGCTTTTCCTCAATGGTTCATATTTTCTTTATCTGTTTAAGTGAAAATGGAGATTTGGCAGTGATCACTTGATTCCAGTTGCTGTAGCTTTAAACAAAGCACTAGAAGTTGAAAACATTGAAGTAAGGTTGTTTTGGCTGTGAGCGCTGGGAACGGAAACCCTGCAGTAACTAGGTCGGCCGATGGCTGTGGTATTGTCATCGTGCTCCCCATTAATCGCTCTGCAGAAAGGGCCCGAGCAGCTTAAGCAAGTGTCGACTCGTACTAGCACTGATCACTATCTCCAGTTTGTCTCCTTCTTTGCCCTTGCCAACCCACATGGTATGTTTTTAACCCTTAAAATTGCTTTTTTTCTGCAAGTTACCTCTACTCATTTCTGACCTTCTTTTGTCAGCCTTTTTTATAGTGCTGGCCAGTATTTATAGAGTGCTGGTCAGGCATTAATCTCCACATGTAGCAGCCAGTTGCATTATTTGGACAAGCACCAGGGCAGGGCGGAGGGGAACGCTGTAGGGTTGTACGGGTGTAAGGGAAGATGGTGTCAGGGAGCTGTTTATCCAAGCTACTCCATGGCCACGACTGCAGCAGCAACATATTCTTTAATCCTGGGGCAAATCCAGTTACTTTTTGGTAGCAGTTTCCAAAAACATCCTTTTCTTGGCCTTTAGAAACATCTTCTGGCTGCACTTCTCCTGTTTTCATTGTTAATTATCTGCTAGCTAAATGAACCAATTAATCTGGTGAGAGTTGAAGGCTTGTCTATTCATGAGGTGCTTGTCTGTCGTCTTCAGCTTACGCGTATTGAAGTGGCCTGTGTGGGTTCTGCACCTGCTTGAGACTACTGGCCGGAATTTGGGATGCCGAATATTCACCTCTCTGCTTTTACATGGTGAGCTAACAGAGCAACGTAACATCATCAGCTGCTGCTTGTGTTTCTGTATCTCTGTTTCATACAAGTATGTCCACCTGAGATCAGACATTGCTTTTCATCATGCCCCGATTGCCCCTTATCAGTGGACCCTCTGTTGCCTGATGATCGTGCTTGGATGTTCATCTGGAGCTGTTTTCAGCTACTTGCTGCAAGCCACATCTCATCACTGTTGCATTTCAGTGCTGCAGAGGTGGAGCATGCCAGGTGGATTTGCCCAGATGGGCCACAGGTCCTCAGCCTTGCCTTAAAGAGGAAGATTCAAGGAGCCCTTGGGAAGAGCCATTTCAGTAAGGACATACATGGAGCCATGAGTAAGAGGAGGGCCATAAGGAGTCACCCAGCTGCAACCCACAGATCAAGAGCCCAGAGCTAAGGCACTTTTATAACACCAGCAGAGATATAGAAAAAAAAAAAAAACTCTGACATTTCTTCTTACTTATTTTGCTTTCTACAGCCCCTGTGCTGCAGCAAACAGAGCCTTTATGAACCAGTCAAATCTGAGAGAAACCAGGAGAGACACATGGGAAAATGCAGCTATAGAGCTCATGGCAGCATCAACTAAAGGAGAGCAGATGAGACTGACAGGAGTTTTTCTGGACGGAGAAAGGTCATCTTGGCATCCCACTGGGATGTGGATATTTCCTAATCTAGGTAATGAGCAGGTTGCTGAACGTAGAGATGGCAATGACTTCATGTTTCTGAGCTGGAAGGGAGCTCTCCTGTCGGTGTCCTGCAACCGCAGAGCTCTCACAAAGTGAAGCCTCGCTCTTCATCTCCTTCCAGTCCCCCTGAACGCTCCAGGAGCATTGCTGCAGGGGTAGCTGAGCTGTGACCAGGTGGTTGGTGTTGGCTGCTCCACCTTTCTCTTCCTTCTGTTGCTGCCAAAATCCCCACCAGCGCTGCCTAGGAACAAGCACCTAACTTGAAAAACTGGAGCCACTCGGCAGCCTGGCGACAGCTGCAAATTTCAGCATGTTTCCTGATGGCTGTGGGAAGGAACAGTCTTTCATTGGAGACAGCCTGCATTAAGGCTAGCCCGGACAGGAGAAGGATATGATACAAGAGGAATCTTTGGAAGCTTGTGAGTTCTGTACAGCTTCAGCTGCATCCTTTGCGCAACCTGGTAAATATTGCAGGAAAAAAATCTTACCGTGCAGAGGAGCCTGCTGGGGGATACACAGCTGCTCCGAATACCAACTACTTAGCACAAGGACAGCTCCTGCATGTCAAAGCAGGGAACAGGACTCTAGCTGGACACAGATACCAGGACTCATCTAACCAGGAGCTATTTTCTAGCACAGTGCAGAGTAAGGTCACTGAGGACTGAGATAATTTTTCCAGCCCTAGAAAGTTGCTAGATTCTTGGTCTGTGTTTTCAGTGCATTGAGCTTAAAATAGCTTAAAATAGCATGTCCTCATTTTAGCTGTGGGGAAACAAGTGTGGGATTTTTTTTTGTTTTGTGTTTGAATATACACCCAATATCTGTGGAGCTATAAGCAGCAAGTTGGCTTATTTGATTCATCGCCCTTGTACTCCCTCCTCTGAGGTGAAATCACCTTCCATTTTAAAGCCTGCCCCCATGAACTTTTTTTATACCCCTCCGTCTGTGCAACTGTGGTTATTCAAAGTCACCAACTACCATGATTGTATTCAGTTGAGACAAGCCTGTCCCATCCCCTCGTTCTTGAAGAGCACCAACTGTTTCAAGAGCTCTGTGAGTGCTGCATCTTCCCAGATTTTGCTCTTGGATTATGTTTGCTTGTATGTTTTTGGACTCCAAATTAGTTTTTCTAAAGGGGGTAGTCAGGGCACTATGCTAAGTATCCTGATGAGTAGTTCCAAACTGTGGTTTCCCAGGAGAGATCCCAGCTCACCAAGCTGTGTGAATGCCAGGTCATTTAGGCTCAGGAGCCGAATGTTGGTTATTGCCCTAATCCCATTACTGCCACGTGTGCCCCTGGCTACAGATGTCAGTGAGCCCTGATGCCTTCATGGTCAGCTGAGCTTGAGGAATCTTTGATCCCCTGCTCATAGACCTTTGATGAAGTGGTGGTAAAGGAATACTATTTAAATAAAATGTGTCTTCTGTTTGAAGAAGTACAGTCTGGGGGTGCAATATGGTTAGCTGGCAGAACAAAACTGAGATGTGACTTTGTATTTTAAGTCCTTACAGACCAAGGTGAGATGTGCCCAAACAAAACTGGAAGGAGACTAGGAATGGGGCTGAAGATAAAACACCTACAAAACTCAGTAGGGTGGTATGTGGTAGCAGGTGAGTGCTGTAACCCGCCTTCCCCACCCAGAATAGTCCTCTGCCTTATCCTGGAAGCAGGATGTGTTTTCCTATACATCTTACACTGCTGTAGGTTTTTTTACAGGGATTACAGAAGTGCTTCTCCCTCTTCCGCCCCAGATACTCACTCCTTAAAAAGCGGCAGTTATTTCCTTTCCATGTTGTATGTTTATCTACTTGAACCTGCAAACAGGAGAGAAACGTGGTTCTTAAAAAAAAAAAAAAAAAAAGGCTATTCTCTTTTAAATTAATCTTAAATGCTTTCTTGAAGTTTTTGCCAGTGTTACTCAGAAGAAAAAAAAAAGAGCTTTCTCATCAACATTAGGCTCCCTCTTGCTTTAGTTTATGTAACTAACTATTTGCTTGGGTCATTTGTCTAGTGCTGGCTGCTGTGCCACACATTTGCATTTAAAAGCGTCTTCGTCTTTTTATTATTGGTTCCTGGCCATTTATGCACAAGCAATTCTCCCTCTAAGTAAATTACACCTTTGATCTCAGTAAGTGGACACAAGGAATGGGCCTGTGCTAGACAGAGGAGAGGCTGGTTGTCCTGAGTGATATTTTGATCTTTTTATTCCTTGTGCACTTCCATCTGCCACTACAGACGGCTCTGGCTTCCAACACACCGAGGTGAGAAAAGCGGCTCATGCAACTCGGACAGTTGTGTCACAGGTTGGTGAAATGTGACCACCAAAGCTCCTGCTGTAAAGAAGGAGAGCTGCTGTGAGCTGGGAAACGGGATGAAGTGCTGTTTGCAGCGAGTTATATGAAGGAACGTGCTTGATCTAATGAGTGCTATGGCCACGGGTTGGACTGAAATGTCAGTTGTTGAGTCTATTCATAGAATATGCTAAGTGGCCCTGTGAAATGCTGACAGTGTGATTCCAAAACATGGGAAATAAAGCTAATTTCAGATTTTATTCAAGTTGAAAGCAATGCTGACTCTTATTTCTCATTAAGGCTTGTCGATCTCGGGAGTACACATACCCGACTAGTGAGCTCATGCTCCAAGTGAGGCTACAGCGCTGCAGCTGAATTCTGCTTTGCTTTAGGACTGCCTGAAGCTCAGGAGTGCTGGCCCCGGAGTTTATGTGGTCTTTTAGGTTTGTAAGGATGGATTTTTGTAGTTTGTAAAGCAGATTTCCTTCTTATGTTCTAAAAAGGCAGTACCCTCTTCACTTTGTAGGCACAGAAAACAGCAACTTGGCCTCCACTTTGCTGACTGGCTTTGGGCTTCTTTGCTGCCTACTGCCAGACTTGAAAGCCACATTGACCCAAAGCAGAAGGAAATTATTTGAGACAATTTTTTAGCCTGTGATACAAGTGAATCTGTTTAGCCTAATCTAAACAAACTGAAGCCAAATGAGATTTAGGAAAAGAGAGCAGGTACACAAGAGAGTCACAGGTTTGTATGTATGATGCTCATAACAACTCTCAAAAGAAGCATTATGTCTTTAGAAATTTGTGTTTGACTCGGTATAAAACAGCTCCTGCTGCTGCCTGACATGAGGTCACTTACTATTGTGTCTTGTTATCTGCAAAATAAGGACACCATTGCTAAATATTACTCTCTTGAAAGTGAGTGTTTTTCACTGAAAAACACTGAATCTTGACTAATTCATTCTTGGGTTTCATTTTCTGACATAATAAAGTGCAGAATCAGTTGGCTCCCTGGTGACCTTGCTTTGTCTGAGGGGAAGAAAAGCAAATTGGAGGAAACAGCAATTCACATATTTTCAATAAATAAATGTAGAACTTTTGGTGGAAGTGCAGGTTGACTTAATACACCCGTATGTATGTGTTCCCCTATACAAAGCCAGTACACAATTCTGTCTATTTTCCATTACACTTTTTCTTCCGGAGGTATTTTGTGTAACACATGGTTCCTCTTTAAATTTTCAAGTTGATGGTAAGAGGAATGATCAATGTTTGATGAATTTTAGTTATAAAATATTTGATTATGCTGCCAGCTGGTTTTGTGGCATTCTTATAGCAGCCAAAGTTCCAGCCAGTTTTAAAATTTGCGTGTTCAAAAAACTAATGGAGCTTTTGAAATTTTTCAGCAGGGTGTCTTAATTGCCTGTTTTGCAAGAAATCCAAATTTGTGTGAAACTAGTCTTTAGGCAGCAGCGTTAGTCAGCTTCCAATACAATTCCTATGTTATTAGTAACCGTAGCTCTGTATGGTATGAGCTGTGTCGTCAGGAGCATGCAAGTGCGGTGCTTCACAGCCTCCAGCGAGGCTGCCAATGCAGGGATTAAGCTGGGAGATCGCTGGTAAGTAGCTGAGCGGATAGAACAATATAATCTGGTCAGAGGATATGCTGTAGAAATGCAGATTTTGTTGATTATTACCAGGAGTAACAAGTTGTTTTTGTATCGTATGTAACTGAACTGTGAATGATCTAAAGTTGGAAACAGGTGAGTCATTAATACCTTTAGTGCATGAAGTGCAATGATTTAAAAAATAAAAAGCAAGGTGCTGAAAAAATTGTAGCATTTTTTGATGAGGAAAGGAAATCATTTGAGAATGCTTTAACTGCCTGCATGTTGTATTTGAAGGTGCTACGCAGTTAGGTGCATGGGTATCTGCTAATTTGTTTTTTATAATAAGTGTAATCTTGGCTTAACAAGACTCTACTTTCTGCCTGGGGACATAGCAGATTCATAGTTGCTATGGACAGAAAAGAATATTACAAATGTGTAGGGCAGCCCCTTCTTCACGCGTGCAATAGAGGCTGGAGTTTGGTGCTTGGTAGGGGGGTATCGCGGACTCTGCGCTCCCTGCACTGGCCGCAGCTCCGAGGCTGGCAGCGGGCGCTGGCGGGATCAGGAGCGTGTGCGGAGCACTCAGAGCTGGGGAGCGCGTGGGCCCCAGCAGCTCCCACCCCGCAGGGCGGCAGCGCTGCCACCGCAGCCCTCGGTGGCTGGCAGGAGCCGCGGGCCTCGTGAGCGCCGCCGGAGCTCCTCGCCGCCACGCTGGGGCCTCTGCAATAAATCAGGGAGGCTGTCGGGAATGTAGGGCATTGGGACAGCTGCACAGGGCCCAGGAAGCAGCTCGAGAATGCTGCAACGCTTTGAACTTGGAAAGCCTGGGAGATACTTGCGCTGCCTGGGGCAGGGGCCGGGAGGAGGAGCGCCGCTGGCTGCCCCTGTTGAGCTGCTGCTCCCTGGAGGGGGCCGGGCTGCAGGGCTCAGGGCAGCCTCGGCTAGCAGGTGGCCAGGAGCGTCCTGCATCTGAGTAAACAGGGAGCTTTGAAGAGTTTGTCGCTTCAAGTTTTGCTTGTAGAAATAACAGTTTAGTTCTTCTTCCAAACTACCTTGATTAAATAATAAAATACAAGTGTCATTTTCCCACTAAAAAGAAAATAGAAAGTTTTCATATTCCAGGAGAATTTCCATTTCCATGATAACTTACCCCCAATAAGAGCAGAAAAGCTTGAGAATTTCACACTCTCCTCAGAGACCTTCAGTGTTAGAGAAAAGATGGATATTCTTAGGTTTATCAGGAAAAAATGCATATTAATAACAGAAATATAACAATTACCTAAAATAAGTTAGACATGTATTTGCCTTTTTATTGCTTCCTGTATATAATAATGACGTGTTCCTCATTTCACTTCCCTTCCCCATTTAAAACTACAAAAGATTGTCTCCTGACTTTAAAACAAATAGTTAATAAAAAGGCTAAGAGGGTGTATCATGTCATAGGTAGTATTTTATATCTTCCATTTTTTTCTTCAAGATTTACTTCCCTGTTGACGTATGTTAGAAACCATCATGCTGGACATGACAAAGCTGTGTGTTCATTATCAGCAGTCCACCAGCTACCCAGGTTTTTTTTTACTGCCATTTTTGCCTAGTGATACTGCTGCATAGATGGGTAGGGAAGGGTTAGGATCAGAGAGTCAACCATGGATTTCACAATGTTTTCCATGGCAAAACATGTGTTGAGTTAGCTACTCCACGGGAGTCTGCAAACTTTCATTAAGTGTGTTTTTCCTAGGATTGCTTTAGCTACTGATTTGTTTCCTTTCTTCATATGACAAAATTTTGCCAGGACAAGTGCTCTGAGGTGTCTTTAGTCTGGGGTAGCATTTTGAAGGGATTGAGAACTGGGTTGAAGCACACAATTTTAGGCCTGGGAGTGAGCGCTCCAACACGTCTTTTCCAAGGAGCAGGTGACCAGGATGTTATTCTGGGCTAGGATTTCATGTCCTGGTTTTTATGGAAGAGCTGTTCCAGAGCAGCTAGATGTGCATTACTGTTGTTGCCACATCCTTCCCCATCAGTTTGTGCCCGAAGGAGCCACCTCTTTCCGATGAAGCATGTGCATTCAGGCTGGGAATACCAGACTGGTTAGTCCCACTGGTGGTTTCTGTATATTCCAGGGTTTTTTTTTTTTTCTGTGCTGTTCTGCTAGTGCAGGAAGCCTGGGATTTGAGAACAAATTTGCACATTGTCCTTCCTCTGACATCCAATTATTTCTCTATTTTTTTGAAAGCCGGTACTGTTTTCCAAGACTTGTTAGCCTGGAAAGGAACCACTCTGTGCCATAGTGGGGATGATGGATAACAGAGGGAATCGGCTGTATGCATTTTAGAAAGCAGTTGCCGTGCCATGGAGCATTATCTGGCAACAAGGAGAAGAGGAAGAAATCATGGTGCTCTTGGGGAATTACCTCTTCCTGACTAACCTTGAAGTGCTGAAGCCTTTCTGATGACCACAGGGAAGGGGTATCTGCAATTGTAAGATGATGACAAAGGTGACATTCCCAGAGGTTTACCTCTAGTGTCACCCCAAAGGCACAGCAGCAGCTGGCCAACGTTAGGGGAGCTGCTGCTCACACGTGGAAGCTTGCTGCCCCACGGCTGCTATTGGGCAACTGCTGACCAGGTTGTAAATTTAGAATATATTCCTTGAATATATTCCCTGTTGTTCAACAGGTTGGTACAGAACCAGAAGTAGCTGCTGGCATGGATCTGCAAGCATGGAGGTACCTGGTACCACTGTAAGTCTGAAATTCCCAAATCTGGGACAGAGAGACAGGCATGGGATGAATGTTGATTCAAAACAAAGGTTTGTGAAACCTACCTAAACTCTGCTTTGGCAGGCAAAGCTTTTCATGGTCACTCGCATTAGCGAAAGGATCTGTTAAACTTGTGAAATGCCTGAATGTCCCAAAGAAGAGGAGGTGAAATGCTCCTGCCAATGCTCCTGGCATTGGCAAATGGTTTGAGGAGAAAGCTATTAAACGTGGCTGAAGGGCAACACTGGAGCCCTGTGGCAGGGTGTTCTGCTGAGGTGTGGCGTAAAGGGAAGGCTGCAGAGTTGCAATTTCTGAAAATGTGCGATTGCCCTTAATGCAAGGGGCTGCGGTTGGGCTTGTGGTTATGGGGCTGTGTGGGAACACGGTGATAACACTGTATCAGCTCAGGGAACTGTTTTTGCAGGTTATCTATCTCACTCCTTTGCTAGGTTAATGATTTTTATCTGTCATTTGTTGTTCTGCAAGAACAATTCTCTTCAAGTCTCCTCCAGTGTGGCTGTTGAGAGCTGAAACAGCTCTTATGCCTTTGATTCTTATTTCTCCCTGAAGAATCAGCAGATTCTGGTTAGACAGTGTTTTCATGGGGTCTTGATGCTGTAGGGGCCGCAAAAAAAAAAAAAAAAAGGTGGTGTCTCTGGCAGCTTTGGAATGCCACAGCTGTGGTCTTCTCCCATGCTTGGAAAAGTGGGAGCTGGGAGGTGGGTGTGCTCAGGGGCATGTGGGACAGGACAGGCTAGGGAGGCGAAGCGGGCAGGGATGAGCACAGCATCTGCCTGCTGAGGACGAGGACGTGCGCGTCATCCCTCGAGAGGGCCTGCCCTCGTCCTCCTCCTCTTTGCTGCAGACAGAGGCAGTGAAGTGACACAGAGCGAAGGCTGAGAACGTGCAGGGCCAGAGGAGGACAGAATCCGCAGCAGCCGTTCAGAAGGCAGTAATAATGGAAAAGATGAGTAAGCGGTGTCTGGGGAGACGGAGCACAGGCTTGCCGGGGCCTTCAGCTGCTCACGTGCAGGGGCAACGATCTGCGCCCCCGCTGCCGTTTCCTGGGGCAGCTTCCACTAACAGGTAGTGGGAGGAGGAGAGGCTGCAAATGAGCCACCTCGGAAGAGATTCCTTCCAGCTTGGGTGCTTTTAGCCACTGGTTACCCACAGGTTACTGTCACCCCCAGCACCCACTGGCCTTTCTGCGGGGTGATGATGGGAGTCCGTTCAAAGTCAGAGAGGATTCGAGCACGTTCTGTTAATGCTCTCTGTGCTTTTCTGAAGGGTCTTTCATCACATGAAAAGATTTCCTGGTACTTTCATCCTGATTTAAATCCAACCTCTTCCTCCTTTAATACTATCTCCATATGCCTCTTCTTTGTCACCTAAAACACCTTATTTGGGGCATTTTGCCACTCAAAATTTAAATCCCTCCACAGTTACTGAACTAACTCTTGGTATCCTCCTTATGAATTGATATTGTTACCCTTCCTTTTGCTCAGTACTACCATTTGTAGCTTTGCCGAATGGCTTATTCACTACCATTGCGTTTTGTGCCTACTTGTACCAATACCTACCGAACTGATGCTGTCACTTCCCAACACCTCTTTCTTTCTGAAGCTTTCTGCCCACTAAAACTTCTGCTGATGTGAAAAATCTATTCTCTCCCCTCATGCTAAAAAGCATTTGCTTCACGTTTTTCATTTATTGTACAGCTCTTCAAAATACTCCTGCTGTTACTCATTTATTATCAGTTATTAGCCTGCCCTTGTCTTGCATCTTCAACTCAAAAGTCTCTCTTCTCTCTCTTATCGTGTGATAACAATCCTGATGCCACAGTCAGCTTTTTTGATGGTCACTTACAAGGCTCTGTGTGATCAGAGGTCACTGCGAGAGTCTTAAAGCTCTTGGGCTTTCACCTCCTTCCGTGTTCTTGTCCTGCATCCTACACTTGTCACTCCATCGTGCAGCTCACCTTCCTTCTTTGCTTTTCTTCATTTAGCTCAAAACACCTCCTCACGCGTTATCATGCGTATCCATTAGCAGTAAGTTAGCATTAAAAGATATCATGGATTTCCTTTGGTTTATTTTGTTTTGCTTTCAGTGAGTATTACTGGAAACCACCTGATTTTGCTCAATTTTTGAACCTGATACTGTTAGGATCTCCTGCAAGCAGAGGAAAATTCTCAGGACCCGTCCTGGCATGCAGCCTCTCAAAATGGTTAGGTCTTTATTCGGAGGAAGTGCCACTGACCCACTGAGGAGGTGCTGGAGGCTGGGGGTATTCAAATTCCATCCAAATTCAAGAACACCAACACCAGCAGTGTCAGCAAAAACTGTCAAGCAGGCCTCCAGTGTTGGTCTTTAAGCTTTCCGATGTCTAGCTGAAGATGCCTTCAAAACCTTCAAAATCAGTGACCTCGTCAGAAAATAGTGCCCAAAATGCTTTATGGATAATTTACATTGTTAAAAAATAGTAACAAAGCTTTATAGAAATGAGTAATCACTAATAATTGGCTTCAGCTTCTTGGGAAACATGCAACTGCTTATTTTGAGCAAAATGCTCAGCACGGCCTGAGAAACAACAAGCAAATCCTCCTGCCAGCACAGGAATGAAGACAATAGGACGTAATAGCAAGCTTAGTATCCGTAATTCCAGACATCCTCCGTGACGTTTGCTTTCAGAACTGCAATGTTTGGATGTGACTGTGTGCATACATGTGTGTACTATGAAGCAACCGATTGCTCAATGAGTATTTTTAATTAATATTTTCTTTTTAAATGTCCTATTTACCCTCTTCACACAAGGTATTTCTGCCACGTGATGTTTTAAGTAAATGTATTGCCTTAAGATAGCTCCTTCGAGACAATTTAAATGGTATCTTGACCCTCTTTTTATTTTTTTTCCTTCCTGCTGCTCTTTCCTTTATTTTCTCTTATGTTTTCTGAACTGAACTACACAGGATGTATCAACCCCAAGAGTTAAAAAGCAAAGGACTAGAGCAGAGAAGAGGTTATACTAGATAAAATAAATCTTATAAGCAAAACATTTTTATCTTCAGCTGATGGAATTAGTTACTGCAGTGCAGCTGTACTGTATGAAGTAAGCTGGGAGTTGATCTTCTGTTTGCTGCTTAGGTTGCTCGGGATCATTCTTGCTTTTCCAGGCAGAAGATGCAGCAGTGACAGAGCAGTTTCGCTCGCAATACAATTGCAACTTTTGATTGTATTTAAGTAGCTTTGAGTTTTAGTTCATCACAAAATAGGCTTAAGGTTACAGATGTTTAAGATGAACAAGAACACATTAATGAAAACAATTTATATGCGCAACCAAAATTGATATTTTTCAGTCTATTTTTAGAAACGTTGCTTTTTATGCCTTTTATGTAGTAATCCTAACTCCCTTTTGCAAAGCTGCAATTTGCCTGAACCTTGGGCAAAAGTGGAGCTTATCTAGCCTGAAAAATCCGGGCCTGGTTCATCTGAGAACAACCAGCCCTGGAGACCCAAGCCCAGCTCTCGTATGCTGCTGCTCTTGTAGCTCTAGTGAAGGAACTGTGGCAACTGCTGAAATGTAAAGCTGTATTACGCTTATGACCAGTATCTGGTGTTTAGGAGAGGGATGTAGCTGTGTGCTAAGAGAAGAACCAAGTTCCTCCTTTTTCCTATAGCAATGAGGGAGATGCCATCCCATCTTCTGTCCCTGTGCGCAGCTCTTCCTGCTCTCATCTGTGGGGCTGCCTGGCCTGGAGGCTCCTGCTGCTGCACTCAGGCCGTGCAGGAGGGCGAGCGTAGCCGGTTCTGCTCTCCTTGGCAGAATTGCACGAGGCCTCCTCGGGTAGATGGTGCCCACCTTAACTCAGCACGCCTCTCCCTGCCCTGGCCCTGCTGCTCTCCACTACGGCTGGGAGATTTTGCCCGTGCTGAAAGGGGCAGAGCAGAAATACAGCTCGGTGCCCCGCGGGGGCAGGAGCAGTGGCTGGCGGCCACGGGGTGACGGGGGGACTCTGCGCCGGGCTGCGGCCTCCCCTCACCCCGCGGGCGGCCGAGGGGCGGGGCGAGCCCGGACTGCAGCTCCCAGGGCCGCGCGCAGCCGTGACGTCACGTGTTTTGGCCGCGGCGGGTCACATGCCCCGCCGGCCCCTTTGTTGTGAGCGGCGCCGGCAGCGCGGCCGGTGGGACGGCGACGGCACCGGGACAGCACCGGCGCGACGCGACGCGACGCGACCTGCCCTCGCTGCCAC